>PVHP010027078.1:0-24167 GCA_004024765.1 Zapus hudsonius | reverse complement strand
TTCAGAAGATCCTGCACGAGATATCTCACACAGAAGAAACAAGAAATCTACCTCAGAAGAGTACCAGAGATCAGACACGACACCCGCAGTCAGTGCGCTAATAACAGCAGCACAGACAATAAACCTCATTAACCCTTCATCAAGGCAGGGCTTAAAGCAAACCTCACTGTTATATCACTGAATATAAATGAATTTAACTCCCCTATAAAAAGATACAGACTTGCAGGGTGGATCAGAAAAATGGACCCTTCCATCTGCTGCCTTCAGAAAACGCACTTTACTTCTAAAGACAGCAATCTTCTTAGAGTAAAAGGATGGAAAACAGTTTATCAGGCATGTGAAAGTAAAAAGCAAGCAGGTGTGGCTACATTAATCTCTGGCAAAATAGTCTTTACACCAAAATCAATTAAAAAGGATAATGATGGTCACTTCTTACTCATCAAAAGAATGATCCAGCAGGAAGATATCACTATCATTAACATATATGCACCAAATTTGGGTGCAACACAGTTCATAAAGGAAACCCTACTCAAAAATAAAGCAGAAATAGACTCTAATTCCATCATAATAGGAGACTTTAATACACCTCGATCAGCTCTAGACAGATCAACCAAACAGAAGATCAGCAGAGACAAAACAGAGCTTAATGACACCATTGACCAGCTGGGGATAACAGATATTAACAGAACGTTCTACCCACAAAGACACAGAATATAGATTCTTCTCAGCAGCACATGGGACTTTTTCTAAAATTGAACACATCTTATGTCACAAATCTTCCCTAAAAAAATTCAGGAAGATCAAGGTAGTTCCTTGCATCATATCAGTACATTAAAGGTAGAAGTTAACAATGGAACAGGATCCAGAAAATACACAAAGTACTGGCACCTGAATAATTTGCTCATAAAAAATGATTGGATCATCCAAGAAATAAAACAGGAAATTCAGAATTTCCTAATAATAAATGATGACGATAACACATCATATCAGAATTTATGGGACACAATGAAGGCAGTACGGAGGGGAAAGTTCATCACGCTAAATGCATTCATATCAAAGACAGAGAGGTCTCAAATCAATCGCCTAACCATCCACTTAAGATCATTGGAACAGATCGATAAAGCTAATGCGAGGAGCTCAAGATGAAAGGAAATAATTAAAATTAGAGCTGAGATTAATGAATTGGAAATAAAGAAAACAATTAAAAAATAGATAAATAAAAGAGTTGGTTCTTTGAAAAAGTTAATAAGACTGACAAACCCCTGGCCAATCTATTCAAACGAAGAAATGAGAAAGACCAGATCAACAAAATAAGAAAGGACAATGGTGAGATCACAACAGATCCCAAAGACATTGGAAGAATCATCAGGTCATACTTCCAAAACCTCCACTCCACAAAATTAGAGAACCTGGAAGAAATTGATAAGTTTTTGAACACCTACCAACTGTCAAAGCTTAACCCAGAGCAGATCAAAACACTAAACCTATCACATCCACAGAGATTGAAGATGTAATCAATAACCTCCCCAAAAGGAAAAGCCCAGGACCAGATGGTTTCTTAGCTGAATTCTACCAAGCCTTCATCACAGACCTAAAACCACTCTTTCTGAAGCTTGTTAGAAGCATAGAAAAAGAGGGAAGGTTTCTATGAAGCTTCCATTGCCCTAATCCCCAAACCAGGCAAGGATGCAACAAGAAAAAAAAACTATAGATCCATATCTCTGATGAACTTAGATGCAAAAGTCCTGAACAAAGTCCTAGCAAACCGGATACAATGCTACATCAAAAATATTATCCATCCTGACCAAGTTGGCTTTATCCCAGACATACACAAATCGATACATGTAATCCACCACATTAATTGGCTCAAACACAGAAACCACATGGTTATCTCAATAGATGCGTAGAAGGCTTTTGGCAAAATTCAACACCTCTTCATGTTCAAAGCTCTGGAAAGAATAGGCATAGGTGGCCTATACCTCAACTTAATAAGGAAAATTTACAAAACTCCTAAAACACAAGTCATTCTCAATGGGGAATGACTCAAGTAGTTCCCACTCAATTCAGGAACAAGACTAGGCTGCCCACTCTCACCACTCCTCTTTAACATAGTGCTTGAAGTTCTAGCTCAAGCGATAAGACAAGAGAAGGACATAAAAGGAATAGAAATTGGAAAGGAAGAAATTAAACTATCCCTCTTTGCAGATGACATGATCCTTTATATATCAGACCCAAAGAATAGTATCAGTAACCTCTTGAAGGTGATCAATGCCTTCAGCAATGTGGCAGGATACAAAATTAACACACAAAAAATCAGTAGACTTTCTTTATGCAGAAGAGAAGCAGACAGAAAAAGATATCAGAGAGACTGTCCCATTTTCTATAGCCTCAAAGAAAATCAAGTACCTTGGAATATCACTAACCAAGATTGTAAAGGACTTATATAAGGAAAATATTGAAACACTCAAGAAGGAAATAGAGGAGGACGTGAGAAGATGGAAAGATATTGCATGCTCATGGATAGGGAGAATCAATATAGTAAAAATGGCAATCCTGCCAAAAGCGATTTACAGATTCAATGCTATGCCGATAAAAATCCCAACCTCTTTCTTTACAGACATAGAAAAAATAAACTTTAAACTTATTTGGAAAGGCAAAAGACCTCGGATAGCCAAAACTATTCTAAGTAATAAATCCTATTCAGGAGGCATCACCATGCCTGCCTTCAAAACATACTACAAAGCCATAGTAATTAAAACAGCATGATACTGTCATAAAAACAGAAAGACAGATCAATGGAACAGAATTGAAGACCTAGCTTTGAAGGGAAGTAACTTCAGTTATTTGGTCTTTGACAAGGGGGTCAACAATGTAAGCTGGGCCAAAGATAGCATCTTCAACAAATGGTGCTGGAGGAATTGGATAAACATGTGTAAAAAAATGAAAATAGACCCATTCCTTTGACCGCGCACAAAAATCAACTCCAAATGGATCAGAGACCTTAATATAAATCTGGTAACCATGAACACCCTGGAAGAAAAAATAGGAGGAACTCTACATGAAATCGGAGTTTGAAAAAATTTCCTGAGCAAATCTCCAGCAGTCCAGGAAATACAACAAACACTTAACCAATGGGACCTGATCAGGCTCGAAAGCTTCTGTACAGACAAACAAACGATACTCAGAGCCAATAGACCCCCTTCAAAGTGGGAAATGATTTTCACCAGCTACAACTCAGACAAAGGGCCTAATTTCCAAAACCTACAGAGAACTCAAAAACAAAAAAAAAAAAAAAAAAAAAAAAAAAAAAAAAAAAAAAAAAAAAAAAAAAAAAAAAAAAAAAAAAAAAAAAAAAAAAAAAAAACTAATAACAAAAACCCAAAATGTCCCCTCACAAAATGGGGTACTGATCTCAACAGAGGATTCATGGAGGAGGAAACACAAATGGCCTTGACTCATTTAAGAAACTGCTCAAATCTTGCTCACTTGATTTCTTGAATTTATTCTAAGTCAATTCATAAGGATATTTCTATTATTGACTGTTATGATAAGTGTTAAATCTTAGAAAAATCCTAATGTGAAATTTGTGGAAGAGGGGTGGCAAGATCGTAAGAGCTAGAGTTTAGGAGGGAAAAATTCAGAGGTATTGCCTATCCCCACATTGACTGACTGCTGCTTTCCCAGCTCATAACTCAGAACCCCATGGTAAATACCAGCAATCCCATTGAGTTAGGTTCTCTATGTAATGGGGCAGAGCAGAGGGAAATGATTGCACCAATTCATGGTTTGTTCATACAAAGTTTCTATTTATAATAATAACAAAAAGAAAAAAACTGATGCCTGGATATTTATTCTTTTAGAAGGCAGCCCTGGTGGAGGCTTAGCCTATGCACACTTTATCCCTTAGTAACTACCTCCTGGTCCAGGTTCTAATCCGAGTCCTCTACACCCCTCCACCCATCATGTCCTGACAGAGCTTCCACGAATGTTCTCTTTTGTGCTTGCATTGCTGTGCCCCCAACCGTTTACTAATCAGCCTTCACTCTTCTACCAAGACTTAACCCACCTCTAGTCATTCTCTGCTCGAAGCTTTCCCATTCTTAACTTAAGCACAGGTAGAATGCATATCTGGTTCCCAGTCATCACATCTTTAATATACTGGACTTCCCGTCTTAATGTTTTGCTTGTTTATCTTCTTATTTATCTGTGGATTTTAGTGTTCAGAATCATCCCTGCCACAAAATAAACAACTCATCCATGCTTGTTAAACATGACTCAGCACCTGTTTTCTCTATTCTCCTGTACTGGTTTGTGGCTAGAAGCTCCCTTGAGAGTCACTGGGAAATGTGTGCATTCAAAAGCTAAACAATCTAGAATGTGGCGTCCACAATCAATTAAATCACCAAATACTTTCTTGCTCAAGAATTGCTGAGCACGTGTATATGTGAGCTTTTCCCCCTCTTCCACTTTCCATTCTGCTGGGACCTCAGCTTTGTCAAATAGTGCCACCCACTCAGGGCTGGTCTTTCACACTCAGTTCACTGATCCACTTGCTGGTATTCTTTGGAAACACTCTCACAAACTCACTCGGAAATGTGTTTTTACCAATTTTCAATGGGTCTTTAAATGAGTTAAGATGACAACCAAGAGACACCATGATTTATATATATTAGTGTGTGTGTGTGTATATATATATATATATATATATATATATATATATATATTTGTACACATGTATTTGTTGGAATATAGAATATAAATATGTCATACATAAACATACAGATGTTCATAAAACAAAACAAAATACTTATAAAGTATAAATATGTTATAATACATTATAAATATATTTATGTATATTATAATATATATCTCAACTCAAATATGTATGTGTTGCATCACATTTTATTCCTTTTTTACTATTCTTTGTGAGTCTGATAAAATACTATTAAAACAAGGAAACATTTGAATTTAGATGAACACCTTGAGGACTGTTGCTTGTAGTCCCGGGGTTTGAAATATTAAATCAAGATGATGTTGCTTGATCAAGCATGGGATTATAGGATTTATATAAAGACTGATTAAAGTAAAAATCCTAGTGATTTCCCTGGAAATTGGAAATAAGAGTCTTAAGAGAAAAGTCCCTTTCTCTCTATCTCATATCTCTCCATCATCTATGTATATATGTTGATATATTCACATATCTATCATCTTTCCATATATTATTCATGTATGCATTACCTCTCTATTGTCTATCCATCTATCATCTATGTATGTAGATGTCTATCATATATTATATATTATATTATATATTATCATATATTACCTAACTGATCATATTTATCTGGGAGTTGTACTTTTATTTTTAGGTTACTAGTTTTGATTTTAGGTGGGACTTTTTATTCCAAATATCATTTTTGTGGTGCTCTTCTTAAGTGGATTCTTAAGGACACTTCTATTATTGAATCTCATGATAACTTTTAGATATTAGGAAGATCCTGATGCCTTGGTATTTATCCTATTTTGGAAAACAGTCCTGGTGGAGGCTTAGCCTATGCTTAGTAATTTCCTATTGGTCCAGCTTCTTTTTGAAGTTCTCTACGTCCCTCCACCCATCCTGTACTGGCTAAGCCTGGCTGCACCATACTTTCCAAAGCTTCCACGAATGTGTTCTTTCCCTGCCTAGCATTGTTGTGCCCACAATTGTTTACTAATCAGCCTTCACTGATTTATCTACTACCTAGAAAATTTGGGACACTATGAAATAAAATGTCACCTGGTGCTCTCTAAAGCATCTAATTGGAAATGAGTAATGATTACCTCACTTGGGGTGTTATGAGGTGGGATTGAAGGAGATCTTGATATCATGTATGAAGAATCCATTTTGTAAAGCAGACTCCATTTTGTAAAGCAGACTCCATTTTGTAAAGCAGACTCCATTTTTAGACTTACTTCCCCCTCCCTAAAGAATGTCTGGTCACAAAGACCAGGGAGTTAAAAAAAAAAAGACACCATATAAGGAAGCATATGGCTGTCCTGGAATGTGGGCTGGCCCTGGGATGTGGCTCCAAGGAAGTAACAAATCAAGAGGCATACAGATACAGGAAAGGAGCCAATAGAAATACCACACACCCTGTGACCTGAGCTGTATTATAATTAGATAGCTTCTGTCCATAAATACCCTGCTCCTTTGTTCTTCGGGGCTCCATCTTGCCTGGACATTCATCTGCCTGCTTGTGGAGCCCGACTGCGCAGCCGAAGAATAAAAATGCCTCTTGCTTTTGCATCTGCTGGTGTGGTTATTGGAGTTTTGGGGTATGCTCTCCCGAGAGAGGCCTTGGGGGTCTTTCAATGTATATATGGCAGAAGAAATTTGACAAAGAAACCAGACTCAAATGATGCTCTAAAGCCCTTTTGCCCTAAGGGCATATCCTACTTAATATCTTTTATTGTGTAAGTCTTTACCAGGAAGACAGTATGACCTGATCAATGCAGCTGCATCTTGCTTGTAGTATGTTATCTGGTTAGTGCAGCCATAGGAAGTTTCTCCTCTGGGATTATGTAATTTTCCACTTGCAGTCCCCAGTCACATAACCCCAGTTTAACTCACCAGTAATGTGAAGAACTCAAAGTGAAATTAGACTGCCTGTTATACTTCCTGAAAACTGAGCCATCAGAGCTCAGTGCTCAGGCTTTGGAAGAGATGCCTCTGGGTCTAGGCTCGTGTGATAATAAACATTCATCATGATTCTCCACTCTGTCTCTAATGCTGGTGCTGTGTGCCTCAGTTTCCCTTTATGTATGGTTTAAAGGTAATTGAGGAAAGTGGTTAGGGATTGTTGTATGAAACTAAGGAGATATGAGCACACATCTATGTATTCGCCAAAGATTGGGCATAGACAACAGAACCAAGCACCATCACACCAATACCAAACATGGTAAACTAATGAGTTTACTGGATTACTCACAGAACAGTGTGAGGAGTCACTCACAGGCTGCTGCTCCACTGAAATGCACATTCAATTTAGGTGAGGGCTCTCAGAAGCTGCATCTCTGGAGCCCATGACACAGCATTTGCAGACAGGTCTGGTGGTGGGAGAGTCTCCCACAGAGTTTGTTTACACTATATATAACCTTAGGGAGGCCCTGTAAGCTTTTAAATTTCAGCTTTTCTAGACTTAATGATGTTTTGAACCTACCTGCTCCTTTTAGGAAGGAACGTTTGCTACACAATGCTGGTCAGAGCATCCTCTTTGTTGCAGTCAGCCATACGCCACTGGGATGAATCTCCAAACCAGTCACAGTTATAGGAGGAAATGATTTATTGAAGATACAGGTCCAGGGAAGTTTCATAACAATGAAAGAGACTGGTCCTCTTTCACAAGTCCGAGCAGAGAGAAAAACCCATCACCTACACCACACAGACAGAACTGGGAACAGGCAGGAGGGCCAAAGAGAATTTCTTCTCCTTTTATATATAGGCTTAGGGTGGGGGGGGTCTTACAACCCTTTCCCAGACTTAATGGCTTCCTGAATCTTTGGAATTTTCTTCCTGCACTGCCCTCACAGGAAAGGATGTTTACTTCCAGCTTCTTTGAACTTCTTTATATCCTGCCCCTTGCTGAGAGGCTGCCTTCCTGTAAACATCCTCAGAGACCCACCCAAAATAATTAAAAACATGCAAATTGACAACAAAAGCTAACCATCACACCCTTAAACACTTGTTTACTTCCCATATAACCTTGGGAAGTGATCTTGTGACCTTTTAAGTTTCAGCTGTCTCAGGCTTGAGCATCTTTCCTTTAGGAGGGAATATTTTAGTTCTGAGGGAATTGCTATATATCAGGGATGTGGTAAACTGCTGCATGGGAGTTAGTGGTTTCTCTATGATTTCCATAACCACAGGGGGCTGACTAGAAATGCTTGAAACCTGTTGAATGCAACTGTTTTTAAAATGCTTTTGTCTCTACTGGAAACATACTTGGAATGGGAGAAATGAAGTTTTCTGCAGATAAACCTACTTCTTGTTGGGTGCCTTGCCAAAAGATTTCCCATTTTTCAAAAGATTTCAGAAGTTATTTAATTTTTAATTTTTATTTTTAAAGGTCATTGGAAATAGCTCATTTGATCTTTCAACTTGAAGGCAAAGTAAAATTTCATCATAGAAAAATCAATGGCTTTCTTTGTGTCTTATTGAAATTTCATGTAGGTGTTAAGCAAGGATTAAAAATGCTCCTTCTAAAACTTGACATATCAAAGGTAAAAGAATTGTAAACCTACAGCCACTTGCCACTGTGATGCAGAAAAATAAAGTAAGCCTATGGGATAAAGAATAGAATTTACAGTAAGACAAAAATATTGGAAATCCAGACTAAACTTCATAGATATGATATATAAATACAGACAATCACAGATCAAGCATAAAGAATTCAATATTTTGGGGTTTTTTTAGTGGATGAGGACAATATTCATTATATTATTTCTGTAGGTCTGAGTGCGATTTTTAAATCATGTTAAAATATATATGACAAAATTGCTCATCCTAACCATTTTTCAGTGGTATTAAATACATTCATAAAGTTATATTATTGTTACCACTACCCACCTCCATAAGTCTTTCATCTTGTAAGCCTGATCCAATTCAGCCACTCCTCATGACCCGTTTTCCCAGTTTGAAGCAACCTGACTTTTTTGTTTAGGATTTTAAATATCTCTTGCCACTGAGATCATGCAATATTTTTCTTTCAATGAAAGGATTATTGCATAGTGCAATGAACTCAAGATCCACCAACAAAACAACAGTGTATCAGTCTTTCTTTTTACAAAAAACATTCATTAAACTTTATTTAAACTTAAAAACATTTCTTGAAACTGTATATAGTCAAGGCCCTTTTGTTATAAAAACTGCCAAGAAGATTTTTGTGAGGCTTCCAGGGAAGATGGCTGACTAGCAAACATGCTGTATACCTCGGGAAATAAGGGCCAGGGTTTTCAGCAGGGATCCAGGTCGTGGACACAAGCTGTGGACATGTGCTGAGCTCCAGATACCTCCCAGCACAGGATCCTCATGGCTGGAAGCCACTAGCATGGACCAGCGCTCGCAGGAGGCAGTGAGTAGTCCGGAGATCACTGTGCCAGACTGTGCCAGAGCAGCCTCAGCCCGCCGGCCGCCTGCTCAGCTGGCTTCCCTTGGGTTTTGTCCGGACCCTCCGCCCTCTGTTTATCCCGCCCCTCCCTGGCACTTGCGAGTCTTTCTTTTTCAACTTTTTGTTGTGATTTTTAAATTATATTTCTTATATTAATATTCTTTCTCCATCGGCCATCTGTACATAGCCCCTCCCCCTGCCTTCCGGATGCCAGCGTGTCTGCCCGCCCCTCCCCCTCGCTATTCTGTTCTGTTTATTTTGTTATTTTAATCCTTTATTTTTCTTTTCTTTCTCTTTCACCAGTTCCACCAGGGGCTCCTACATAGCCCCTCATCCCGCCTTCCGGACTCCAGTGCGTCTGCCCCTCCCCTCCCCCCCGCTACTCTGTTCTCTTGTTTATTTTGGTTTTATAATCTTTTTTTCCTTTCTTTCTATTTCACCAGTTCCTTGTTTATTTTTTATTTTTATTTTATTTTTTCCTTTTCTTTCTCTGCCACCTTCCAAATTGGTCAAGGGGTTCTTAGGTAGCCCCTCCCCCCGACCTCCAGCCTCCAACGCATCTGCCCCACTCCTTTTCTGCTCCTGAGGAACCCATCAGCCCCTCTATCTGTGCCCAGAGAACCCAGCAACACTAGTTCCAGGGATCTCAGTGGCCTCACCCCACCTGCCACTCCCCCCGCCGACTCCATCCCCTGGGTCCACAGGCCTGTGTGGGCCTGTTCCCTTTGCCTGCCCAATCCGGTGGCCCCACCCCCTGTACGCATGACATCTGGGGGTCCGCTACCCCTCCCCGCGACTACCAACCCCCACAGCCCCGACAACTGAACCCGCCCAACTGCCCACTGCCCTCTGCCATCCCCACACCCGCCAACCCTTGCAGATATCTCAAAGGCATTCTTACAACCACCGCAAGTGGAATCAAAATGAGCAGACCTCAACGCAAGAATATACCAGCTGAGGAAACTGCACAAATGACAACACCACCACCACTGTAGAAGCAGGCCCAGGATGACATGATGCTAAACCCCGATCATACTGGCTCAGATCCTAAGGAAAACTTAATATTAGTCATGCAAGAAAAAAAAAAGAACAACATATTGAAAGGGTACAAAATCAGCTCATTAGCTTTGCCACCAGGTTAATATATTACAGGAGAACCAAATGGACATCAGAAGACACATATCAGAACTAAAGACAAGCCAACAAACTGAAGGTATAAAAAAACCAGCTTTCCAAATTTACCAAAAACATCTGCAAATATAAGAATGACTGTCAGAAAAAAGTAATTAAATCAAACCTTACATGAAATCACATCTCAACAGGATGATAGAAGCAACCCAGAAAGAAGTTGAAGAAAACAAAAACCATATTGAAATAATAATAACATCCCTTGAATCTCTTACCAACAGGATCAATCACTGGGAAAACAGAACCTTGGACATGGAAGACAAAAGAGAGGAGAATTCAAGGAAAATCAGAACCTTGACAAAATTCAAAAGAGCAAGTGAACAAGACTCAAGGGAAATGTGGGATACCATAAAAAGACCTAATCTCAGGATCAGGGGTAATCTCGGAAGGAGAAGAAAACCAAACGGGGGGCATAGAAAATATTTTCAAAAGAATTATTCAAGAAAACTTTCCATACATGGCAAGAGATAGTCCTGTACAACCAAAAGGGATACAGAGGACCCCAAACAAATTGGACCAAAAGAGGAACACCCCAAGACGTATCTTAGTTACAATGCCTAGTATTGAGGATAAAGAGAGAGTCCTTAGAGCAATGAGAGAAAGGAAACTCACGTATAAAGGAAAACCCATCAGAATCACGTCAGACTTCTCCACAGAAATTTTAAAAGCCAGGAGAGCTTGGAACAAAGCGATTCTAGGCCTAAAGAAGAATGGATTCCAACCTAGACTACTCTACCAAGCAAAGTAATCCATCATAATTGATGAAGGAATTAAAGTATTCCACGAGACTAATCAGCTTTACAATTACTTGAGCACAAAGCCAAACCTTCAAAAGATACTTCATGAGATATCCCTTGCAGACAAAACAAATAACCAACCCCAGGAAAGGAAGAGAGAACAAACAAGGTAACACAAAAGAGACAGCAGCAACAGCTCAGATACCAACCTCCATATTCTCTACAACCCTGAGCCCTGGGTAACCTTAAGAGTTGGGGGGCAACCTGTCACTTTCATAGTAGATACTGGAGCACAACATTCTGTCCTAACTTGAGCTGAAGGACCCTTGAGCTCGAAGACAGCTTGGGTCCAGGGAGCCACCGGTGGAAAACTTTACAAATGGATGACTGAGAGAAAAGTTCAGCTGGCTTCAGGTACTGTCACTCACTCTTTCCTGCTGGTGCCGGACTGACTCTACCCTCTATTAGGAAGAGACCTTCTGACTAAGGTAGGAGCTCACATTCAATTCCATCCTGGGGACGCCACTGTTTGGGGAAATAAAGGAAGTCCCCTTCAAGTATTAACTATAAAATTAGAAGATGAATACTGGTTGTTTTGAGAGACAGGGATGGAATCAAGTCTATATTCTCATTGGCTAAAAGAATTCCCCGAGTCATGGGCAGAGACTGGAGGAATGGGACTAGCCATACATTAGGCACCCATGTGGTCACCTTAAAAACTACCGCAATGCCAATATCAATTAAACAATATCCAATGACTGCCGAGGCTAAAGAAGGAATAAAACCACACATAAGAAGACTCATAGACCTTGGTAGTCTAAAACCCTGCCATTCACCCTGGAATACTCCATTATTACCAGTAAAAAAGCCAGGGACAGGGATTATAGGCCAGTCCAGGACTTAAGGGAGGTATCTGTTTGGCGTTAAATGAAAAATGTTTGTTTTTATGCTAATAAGTCAGGAATAGCAAGAGAAAAAATAAAAAATCTCCAGGAAGATTTAGAAAAATGAAGAAAAGCACTTCTAGAAAGTACCTTATGGTCCAGTTTCTATGGACTACTGCCTTATCTCTTGCCTCTAATAGGGCCACTTCTTATACTCCTGCTTTTATTAACCATCGGGCCATATATCTTAAATAGGCTTATTTCCTTTATTAGAGAAAGAATCTCAGTAGTACAGACCTTTGTGCTCACCCAGGGTTATCAGCAACTCAGAACTTCAGAGGCAGTATTTGAAGATTCAAATAGGCCCATAAGACAATGGGGGAATGAAGAATCCATTTTATAAAGCAATGGAGAATTTTATAAAACTGACTCCATTTTGTAAAAACTGACTCCTAGGCTGAAGAGATGGCTCAGCGGTTAAGGCACTTGCTTCCAGTGCCTAAGGCCCTGGGTTCAATTTCCCAGGACCCACATATGCCAGATGCACAGATAGTGGCCCTGGTTTCCTCCCTCCCTTCCTCTCTCTCTCTCTCTCTCTCTCTCTCTCTCTCTCTCTCTCTCTCTCTCTCTCTCTGTATTTCTCTGCTTGAAAATAAATAAAATTTAATAAAAAAAACTGACTCCTGGTTGCAAAGAATGACCAAATATGTAAAATTAGTCCCCCTCCCCTTTTAAAGAGGACATAGTCATAAATTCCAGGGAATGAGCAGAAAACCAAACACTCCATATAAGGTAGCATATGGCTGTTCCTGGAATGTGAGCTGACCCTATAATGAGATATGGATGCAAATTTCAGGCTCCAATAAGGTAACCAATCAGGAGTGAATAGACAGGGACAAAGAACCAATGGAAACATAACATTCCCTGTGGTCTGAGCAATATTATAAATTTGTGGTTTTTGTCTATATATATATACACTGTTCCTTTGTTCTTCTGGGATATCCTGCCTGAACATTCATCTGTCTGTTTGGGGAGCCCGACTGCACAGTCGAAGAATAAAATTCCTCTTGCTTTTGCATCTGCTGGTGTGATTGTTTGAGTCCTGAGGTACGCTCTAACAGGAGAGGCCTTGGAGGGTCCTTCAGGGCCTCAGGCACTGGAGGCAAGTACCTTAACTACTGAGCCATCTCTCCAGCCCCATCGTAGGAGACTTTAACACTCCACTGTCATCGCTAGACAGATCATACAAACAAGAGACAGGCAGTGAAATCAAGCTGCTAAATGGCACCATTGACAAACTAGAGAAAACAGACATCTACAGATCATTCCACCCCAAGGACACAGATTACACATTCTTCTCAGCAGAATATGGAACATTTTCTAAAATTGACCATATACCGAGCCATAAATCATCCATCAGAAAATTCAGAAAGATCAATGTGATCCCCTGCATCATATCATACCACAACGCATTAAAGCTGAAAATTAATAATGGGAAAGGATCCTAAAATTTCAAAAGATATTGGCGACTGAACAACTCACTCCTGAACAATGAATGGGTCAAATAAGTAAAAAGACAGGAAATCCAGACTTCATAGAAACAAATGATAATGAGGACATATCCTTTCAGAACTTGTGGGACACAATGAAGACAGTTCTAAGGGGGAAATTCATTGCTCTAAATGCCTTCATAACAAAGACAGAGAGGTCTCAAATCAACCAATTATCCTCATACCTAAGGTCATTAGAACACATGGAAAAATCCAACCCTAGGAGCTCGAGACTCAAGGAATTAATTAAGATCAGAGTTGAGTTTAATGACTTGGAAACAAAGAAAATGATTGAAAAAATAGACAAATCAGAGTTGGTTCTTTGAAAAAGTGAATAAGATCGACAAACCCCTGGCCAACTTAATCAAATGAAAAACTGAGAAGGACCAAATTAACAAAATAAAAAATGACAAGGGTGAGATCACAACAGATCCTGAAGAGATTGGAAGAATCATCAGGTCATACTTCCAAAACCTCTATTCAGCAAAATTAGAGAACCTGGAAGAAATGGATATATTCCTGGACACATAGCAACTTCCAAAGCTCAGACCAGAGCAGATAAAGACCCTAAAGAATCTGATAACAATCACCGAGATTGAATCGGTAATTAAGAATCTCCCCAAATGGAAAAGTCCAGATCCAGATGGTTTCTCAGCTGAATTCTAGCAAACCTTAATCATAGAACTGAAACCTCTCTTTTTGAAGCTTGTCAGGGACATAGAAAAAGAGGGTAGGCTCCCAAACACCATGTATGAAGCTACCATCGCCCTAATTCCCAAACCAGGCAAGGATGTAACAAAGAAAGAAAACTACACACCCATATCCCTAGTGAACTTGGATGCAAAAATCCTAAACAAAGTCCTAGCAAACCAAATACAAACCCACATCAAGTCTATAATTCACCCTGACTAAGTCAGTTTCATCCCAGGGATGGAGGGATGGTTCAATGTACACAATCAATAAATATAATTCACCACATTAACAAACTCAACAGCAAAAACAACATGGTCATCTCAATTGATGCTGAGAAGGCTTTTGACAAAATTCAACACCACTTCATGTTCAAAACCCTGGAAACAATAGGCATAGATGGCCTATACTTCAACATGCTAAAAGCAATATACAGATCTCTTAAAGCACAAATAATCCTCAATGGGGAACAACTCAAGGAGTTCCTCCTCAACTCAGAAACAAGACAGGAATGTCCACTCTCACCACTGCTATTTAACATAGTGCTTGAAGTTCTAGACCAAGCAATAAGACAAGAGAACACCATAAAAGGGATATAAATCGGAGAGGAAGAAGTCAAACTATCCCTCTTTTCAGATGACATGATCATATATATATATATATATATATATATATATATATATATATATATATATATATATATATATATATATATCAGATACAAAGAACAGTATTAGTAATCTCCTGAAGGTGATCAATGCCTTCAGCAGAGTGGTAGGATACAAAATTAACACACAAAAATCAGTAGCCTTTCTATATACAGAAGACAAGCATTCGGAAAAAGACATCAGAGAAACTGTCCCATTCTCTATATCCTCAAATAAAATAAAATACTTGGGAATATCACTAACTAAGGTTGTGAAAGACTTATATATGGAAAATATTGAAACACTCAAAAGGGAAATAGAGGAGGATGTGACGAGATGGAAAGAGATTCCATGCTCATGGTTAGGGAGAATCAATATAGTAAAAATGGCAATCCTGCCAAAAGCAATCTACAGTTTCAACAAAATGCCAATTAAAATCTCAACCTCCTTCTTCACAGTCATTGAAAAAATAATCTCAAAATTTATTTGGAAGAGTAAGAGACCTCAAATAGCTAAAACTATTCTGAGCAGAAAAAATTATGCAGGAGGTATCACCATACCTGACTTTAAAACATACTACAAAGCCATAGTAACTAAAACAGCATGGTATTGGCAGAAAAACAGACAGTCTGACCAGTGGAATAGACTCAAAGACCCAGCCTTAAATGCAAATAACTTCAGTTTCTTAGTCTTCAATAAGGGTGCCAAAAATGTATGCTGGGCCAAAGATAGCATCTTCAACAAATGGTGCTGGACAAACTGGATAAACACATGTAAAAAAATGAAATTAGACCCACTCTTCTCACCATGCACACAGATCAAATCCAAATGGATCAAAGACCTTAATATCAAGCATGTAACCCTGAACACCCTGTAAGAAAAAGTAGGAGGAACCTTACATGAGATAGGAGTTGGGAACAAATTCCTGAGCAAATCTCCAGTAGCCCAGGAAGTGCAACAGTCACTTAACCAATGGGACCTGATCTGGCTCAAAAGCTTCTCTACAGACAAAAACACCATTCTCAAAGTCAGTAGACCCCCTTCAAATTGGGAGATAATTTTCACCAGCTACAAAACAGAGGACTGATTTGCAGAACCTACAGAGAACTCAAAAAAATTAATAGCAAAAAAACCAAATTTCCCCCTCACAAAATGGGGCACTGATCTCAACAGAGAATTCACAGAGGAGGAAACACAAATGACCTTTTCTCACCTGAGAAAGTGCTCAGCATCCCTAAGCATCAGGGAAATGCAAATGAAAACCACAATGAGATACCACCTTACCCTGGTCAGAATGGCAATAATAAAGAAAACCAACAACAATCGTTGCTGGCGAGAATGCGGGGAAAGAGGAACCCTCATTCACTGTTGGTGGGATTGCAAACTTGTTCAACCACTATGGAGAGCAGTGTGAAGACTCCTGAACACAATAGACATAGAACTACCAATGGACCCAGCTATCCCTCTACTAGGCATCTACCCACAAGATGTCACATCTCGACACCGAAACATTTGTACAACTATATTTATAGCAGCTCAATTCATAATAGCCAAGTATTGGAATCAACCCAAATGCCCATCCATGGAGGAATGGACAGAGAAAGTGTTGTATATTTACACGATGGAATTTTACTAAGCTGAAAGGAAAATTAATATATCGAAATTTAAAAAAAATGGTATGACTTCGAGCAGATCTTACTAAGCGAACACTCAAAAGAACAGAGAATCGAACACTGCATATTCTCCCTCATATGTGGTCCTTAACCAGGATAACCGTGTTCTTTATGCAAACTAGTAGTGAGAAGTGAGAGGTTATGAATGAGGGTAAAGGATGGGAGGAGGGGAATGGCTTAAACTTGAGGATAGACCGTATTAGGTTCAAAAACATAAAATCCTCATGAGCAAATTGTAACCTACTGAGTAAGTAGTGAGCGTCATCTGGCAAGAGGGGCCATGAGTGGTAGGGGAGAGAGTCTAAGCCTGTGAATAAGTAGATCAGCCTGACAACCCCTGGTTCCAACCACTGGTGCCTTCCCTCACTGAGCTGTTGTCCAAAGCGACTCATGAGATTCCAACAACATGACAGAATTCTGTTAAAGCTCTTAGGCCTGAGCAAAACCCTGTTACTGAAGAAAGCACAGAATGCCATCGACCAGCAGCATCGACAGACCCTTCAACGTCTGGAATGGCATCCAGCCCCCAGAAAGCTGTTAGTGTAATGCTAGAAGGCACTGCACAGGCTGCCAGGGGAAAATGATCAACAACTGCTGGAGTATACAGAGACCACTGTCACAAAACACAATCTGTGGTCATGATAGGCTGACTACAGCCCCTACTAGGAGAGAACAGCAAACCAAGAAAGGAGCACTTGTGCAATGGAGTAGCCTGGGCCTGGGGGAGACAATCAACAGCTTTCAAATTCGGCCAATTTTCCACTTAGTGAGGGGAGACCTTGTCTGGAACTTGGTATTCAGGGTGATAGTTACCGGATCCCATACTCTTGGGCTCCTAAGACAAGATGCACTGTGGGAGCGATTGACGGGGAGGCTACTAAAAATTAGAATCTAGGTAATCCAGAAATGTGTCTATTTGTTAAACTACACTGATCACACTCTCCAATGGAGATTGTGCTTGTATTTTTCAGGATGCAGCGAGAGAGCTGGGGACCATCTTACCCTACCAACCGACTGTAGGCCGATACCTGAGATTCTGGCAAGAGAGGAGCCACCACAGTCATAACGTTGAGGATTCATATGGAACCCTGCAGAGAATGACGGGAGGAATGAGGGATCCACAGCCACAGACATTCAATCAACACAGGATAAGCCAGTGAGACAGAAACCATTGATCTTTGACACAAAGACCCCTAAACTCACAACCTTAAAGCAGCCTTAATACTCATCCATCACGACTCAGGGAACTATGCGGAAGAGGGGTGGAAAGATTGTGAGAGCCTTGGTGGGGGAGACGATCCAGAGGCATGGCACCCATCAGTAACAACACACTTGGGCCAGGAGGACTGGGCTGAGTACTAGGCTATCCAGGGTCCCCTGCCACAAGGACTGATCCAGATGGTCCACGGAGGAGGATATCCAGCTGATTGTTGATGTGGAGGGGGGCGTTGGGGAATTGGGGATAACAACTCATTGTTTGTCCACTGAATAATGTAACTTATTATGGACAATAAATATATATTTAAGACTTAAAAAATGGTCTGACTTCAAGCACTGAAAAGAACAGAGAATCGAATGCTGCATATTCTCCCTCATATGTGGTCCTTAAGCAGGATAACCGTGTTCTTAATGCAGACTAGTAGAATGAAGTGAGAGGTTATGAATTAGGGGTAAGGGATGGGGGTAGGGGAATGGCTTAAGTATGAGGATAAACCATACTAGGTTCAAAAACATAAAATAAACACTGATCACACTCTCCAATGGAGATTGTGTTTGTATTTTTCAGGATGCAGTGAGAGAGCTGGGACCCAAGTAACCCTACCAACTGACCGTAGGCCGATACCTGAGATTCTGGCAAGAGAGGAGTCACCACAGTCATACCGTGCAGGATCCATATGGAACCCTGCAGAGAAGGATGGGAGGAATGAGGGACCCACAGCCACAGACATTCAATCTACACAGGATAAGCCAGTGAGACAGAAACCAATGATTTTCGACACAAAGACCCCCTATGCTCACAACCTTAAAGCAGCCTTAATACTCATCCACCACGACTCAGGGAACTATGCAGAAAAGGGGGCGGAAAGATTGTGAGAGCCGTGGTGGGGGAGATTATCCATAGGCATGGCCAGGAAAACCTGGCTGAATACTAGGCTATCCATGGTCCCCTGTCACAAGGATTGATCCAGACGACCCATGGAGGAGGTTATCCAGCGGTTTGGGAGAAGAGGCAGCGGGGAATTGGGTATAACAACTCATTGTTTGCCCACTAAATATTGTAACTCATTATGGACAATAAAAAAAAGAAGATTTTTGTAACAGAAATAAGTTATCAAGACCAGTTTACAAATTGTTTAGAATGGAAAGAAGAAAGTGTTATTTACAGAAAATATTATCTACACATGTACCTAAAAGGTACAAATTTGATGACAAAAATACCTCGATGTGGTAGCATCTAGAAGCAGTTCTCAAAGGCTGTTTTCTTTTCTCAGGTTCTATCAGCTCCTAGGGTTCTTCTTCATGCTCCATCTTGGGAGCCAAGCAGTACTTAAATGTTTCATGTCAGCAACTTTTTACTCCATCACAAAGGGGGCATCTGCAGACTTACTGATTCTTACGTTAGGTGAGAGTGGAGTGGCTTTTGTAAAAAAGTTTAGGTACCATTTGCAAACATTAGCTGAACTGGCTCACTCATTTCTATGATAACAGCTTCATCCTTTTTTGTGACAACTTAATGTTTCATTTCCAAGTTCTCCACTTACAGAAAATTTCACTCCATCTTTTGAACAGGATTTTACAAAGATCTCAGCATAGATATTCATACATCTAAATCCATTGACTTCATGTGAAACTTTCTCCTGATTTGCTGCTTCAAACACTAGTGCCAAGGTATCAGCGTTATCTTCAGTCCTCAGTGTAATGATGTCTCCATTGCCAGGACATTTTAATACTTTGAACATGCTGGTGAGGTTCACACCCATGGCCAGGTAGGTGCCCTTGGATTGCAGGGTGAGCTGCACCAAGGTGACATGCCATGAGTCCATGATCTGCAGGTTCACACCTCCTGAACTGATATCCCAGCAAGTCTTGTTGATGAGGTACTTGAGTGCCTCCAGCACCTTTTACAGGATGGAGCCCTGGACCAGGCCTGCTTGGAACATGGTGGCAGAGTAGTGACGATGGGCTGAAGATGGGTGGGAGAAGGGAGAAATGCCAAGTTTAGTCATCCTTGGTTCCTCTATGCACAGGGTGGCCATGACCCAACACTGGTCCCTGGTGAAAACAGCTGTTTAATGCTGCCATCTACAAGCGCCAGTCTTTCTTATATAAGGCCAAATAGGATTCCATTTTATGTAGATTTCCCATTTTGCTTCTTTATCCATAGCTGCATGCGTTGCTTCAATTTTGGGGGTTGCTATGAATTAGTTGCTATGAACATATATATACGAACATCTCTTTGAGACACCATTTTCAATTCTTTTGAATATATACCAAAACTGGAATTGATATATCACATAGTATTTCCATTTTAATTTCATAAGGAGCCACCACATTTTCTTTTTAATTTTTATTGATTAGAAACTTTGTTGTATGGACAAATCATATGTTGGTCTCTGTGGTAGTTTGGTTCTGGTGTCCCCCATAAATGTATATTTTCTGAATGCTTGCTCCTCAGCTAATGGCAATTTTGGAATTGGAAACTTGTTGGAGGTGGGTTGGGGAGTTAGAGCATCTCATTGGAGTCCATGACCAATGTCTCCATAAAATTTTGACTTGGTTCCCAGTACCAGATATGAGTTTCTTCCCATTGAGCGGTCTCTTATTCAATCAAGAGCCACTGGTTACCCACTATTGCACAGGTGTGTATATCTTGCCCATTAGTTGATTTTGTATCTAGCAGGATCCCCTGCTTCTTCACAATGTTGGTGGCCACTTTCCTCCAGTAGCTCATGTAGCACTTTCTAACACTATGAGCATTAGCCATCAAGAAGCTGGTTTCCTTCCAAATTCCAGCATGATCTCAATGCCCTGTTGACAGCTTGTGGTGTCTTCAGCTACAAGGTCTTTCTTATCTTTTAGTGAGGTGAGTAATCAAGAACTTTCAGAGAAGCCTGCCTTGTTTTGCAGACCTCATTGGGCCCTTTGACCAACAGTTCACTGGCACCACCTGTGTTTAATTGTGACACACCATCTTACATTCTTCCCAATGATGCACAAGGATTTTAATTTCTCCATGTCTTGCCAAAAGAAAAGTTGAATTCTTTGTTTGATAATCATGTGAGTATGAGACAGTGGTGTTAACTCAAGTTCCTGAAAAGTGCTATATCACTTTGAACAAGGTTGAATAAACTGACAGATCTACTAAAATAGTGGAGTGATGGCATATTGTAGATCAGAGCCAAATTATCTTGGGCTACCTTTAGCCTTTCACTAACCATTTATTGCCCACCTCTATCTGATCTAATATTCTTGTGACTTTCAGGAGATCAGGGAAAACCTTTTTGGGATATACTAACAAACCACTAGCTAGAAATACCCCAAGAGCTAAGAATAGCATATGAAGCCTATGGAAGAAATTTCCCTACATTTTTTGTAACCTGGTTACCTGATCTTTCTGCCACTGTATTTTAAAAGTGCCTTGGTTTATGACTTTCTTTTTTTCTGTAACTATAAAGCCTTCATAACATTATTAGCATGTTGAAACATGGAATTTGGGGCAACCTGAATCTGTGTTCCTCAAGCCATCATCAGTTATACTTGGCTCCAGAATAGACAATTTTTTTGGCCTTTGAGGTGAGAGCTGTGTGAGATGCATTGACAGTGGAAATAGATTTAGAAAGATCTAAGATTTGATTTCCTATAATAATAATGAATTGACCAAGCAAATGTTATCCTTGAAATTAATTCACAAACCAAACACAAAAGCGTCTTATAAAGAATGGCATTAAATCCCCCAACCCAGCCTTTGTTGTCAGGGTGAAATGAATTCCAAGTACCTAGGGAGGGCAAATGCATAGTGTGTATGGACTATCTGTGAGTCCAGCATGCTCTGTGAGTAGCTTCCTGTGCATAGGGACACATGCTCCTAAGACCTTCCATGCCTAGCACAGAATGAACAGAGCTAACATTTTGGGGTTTTGTCTTGAGTGCTCATCAACATGGATGTTTGGATGAATCTTGAAAATCCTGAAAGCATAAGATAGGTATGGTTGGAAAGTGCCAGTCTTTGAAATTTTATTTGAGCTCTTTGGGACCAGTAGGCTGTCTTTGCAGGGTGGTTCTCTGAGGGTTGAGAGCAGCCACTGCTATGCACCTGAGTGGAGCTGTTTTTCTGTCCCAGTTACGTAGCCATATTCTGATGGCCTTTCAATACATCCCACAGGGCAAGGAAAGGCAGTACCTGGTGTTGAGCACCCAGCATAGCCGCTGACTCTTCCTTCATCGGTGCTATTAGTTGCCAATGCTTTTAAACCAAGATGAGTGAAAAGATATTTTAGGAAAATATCATATTATCACTTTATCAAACTAAAAGGTACTTGCTTTTGGTTGTATATTTGTCGAATCAGAGTTCTCTTGCTAAACTTCAGCCCATTTACACACATTTAGACTTGCATCTAATAGTTTAAGGGCCCACATATGTCTCAGAGATAATTTAATGCCATATTTCTTTGAATGTTCACTTACATGGTCTGCTTGTGCCATGCTTTCACATTGATGTGTGTTCTAAATTGATGCGGTAGAATTAATCGTCAAACACTCTTGCCTCCGTCTGCCAGCTTGTCCCTTTGCAGCCTGCTTAGATGATATTGTACTGGTAAAAAGAATGGTCTTAAGTGGTTATTCCATCATAAGATCAAATGAGACTGTAGTCAATTTTCAGACCAATTAATGAATCCCCTTGGGTCGGAATGGGCAACACGAACCATATAATAACTATTGGAGAGCTATACAAGTAAGGAATAATTTATTTGGGTGAAGTTTCATACTTGTAGAAGTGGATTGTTTCTTATGATGGTATTTAAGAGGTTACAAAATCAAGAGGATTTGGGTTTGTTTTGTGTTTTCATATTTCTTTGTCTTTCAGGAAGATAATTTTTAGATGTGTTTATAAAGTTTAAACTTTTGCTTCTTCCACAGAGAGAGTATTCTCACATCATCACAAATGGAAGATTTTCAGCTTTAAGCATTCAGGATGGACATCCTTCTCTCGGTTTTTGTCAGAATTACCATGTTACATCATGCAGAACAAAATGAAGTATCTTGTGTGCTAAATGACACATTGAAGTGACTTAGGTCACGTCTCTCTTTTTCTTTTTTGAGATTACAAAGTCAGAAAGGAGAATAATTCATTAATTTGCTTTCAATGATTTCTTCTAGTCATAACATCACATACATAATGGAAAGTATGAACAATGTACTCATATGCCAAAGCACCTTGGAAAAAACAGTTGGGAAATGATATAATGAGAGTTGAAGGAAGGAAATGTGACTAAACACTAGTACTATAAATCTCATAAAAATCATAATATGCAAAATAAAGATTTAATTCATAATGTAATCAAATGTAAGAAACAAACAAGGAAGGCTGAGCTATGAGGATAAATGCTATGTGTATTACTCAGAGTCACATAAGAACAGAGGTCATATTAGATATCATAAACCATAAGGAATTAGTTTAAAACTATCTGGAAGGATAGAGAAGGAAATCAGAAAAGAATGTTATCCAGAAATCAACTTCCACCTTTACTTCTGCCACTGTGGCTGCCATATTGAAATTGTGCTGCTGAACTGTGGGTGCCTCTAGGGGTACTGCCAGGATGGAAGAGGAGGTGAAAGATCTGGCTGAACTGCAAAGCTGCTGGAGTGACATATGCACAGACAGGGTTGGAAGAGGGCTCTGGAGATGAACTGCTGGCTGGACTCAATCCCTGCCATAGTGTAGGGTTTATGGGATTTGATGCCTCTCTTGTTATTTTTGTCTCCTCTAGGCTTGATTATTGTGTTCAAACACTGGATGGCTCTTGGGATTGGTTGCTTGGCCCTTCTGTGCAGAATATTTCATGGATTTGGTTTAGTGTCCATTTACTGTAGAGCTGGCTTTTATCTTGAAATAGTTTTCTTTCTTCATCTATTATGAGGAATACTTTTGCGGTGTACAATGGTATGGGTTGAAAGCCGATTTGATTTATGCTTTGAAGTATGCCATTCCAAGCCCTTCTTGCTTTCATGGTTTCTGTGAAGTCTGGTGTAACTCTGAGAATATAGGCATATATGTTGTTTTGCTCTTATTGCTTTTAGAACCATATCCTTGCTTTCAATGCTTAGGGTTTTAACCACAATGTGACTTGGGGAGTTTCTCCTTTGGTCCTGCCTGTTTGGTGTTCCGTGTGCTTCTTGTATCCAAATGGGATTCTCTTTTGCTAGTATGGGGAAATTTTCCTCAGTAATTTTATTATATATGTTTTCTATGCTTTTGACCTGAATTTCTCCCCACTCTGGTATCCCTGTGATCCTTAAGTTTGGTCGTTTAAGGGTGTCCCATATTTACTTCATATTTCATTCACATTCTTTTTTGAACTTATCCAATTTTTTGTTATCCCGATCTCTTTCTTTTGCTTTCTCTTCAATGTCTGAGATTCTGTCTTACAGATTAT
>PVHP010027077.1:0-24039 GCA_004024765.1 Zapus hudsonius | reverse complement strand
ACTCTTGTTTGAAAGCTTTCTCCAGGCCTAGCCAGTCTCTTTGTGGGAAGGCAGTACCATTGGGACCATACCCACAATTCCCCATCAAAGATGGTCAGAATGCATGTATTGCCATAGCTCTGAGGCTGAGGGCCTCCACACCCTTTAGGATCTGAGGGAGTCCATATTCTCTCCCTCCACCCCCAGAAGGCATGCTGTCCTGATTGTTAGCACAGCTTCACAATTCTCTGACTCTTGTCATCCTTGGATTTTACAGAAGAGGTTATTCAAGCCGTGTAGGCTGCAGGCGCCTCCCCCTCCCACTCCATCCAGCTATTTAATTACCACACTCCACTTGTGATGGGCAGAGGGCCCAGGGAAGGGAAGGGGCTGGGGAGGGGAGAAGGAGCCTGAAGGCAGAAGCTCTCGAGGGGCACTTGGGCTAATTTCATTATGAAAGAACTGTATCCTGCTCGTTCACCCCAGGTGCAGGCAGGTGATACATGGAGCAGACCTTGGAGGTTGGCTAAGGAAAAGCAATGGAGCTGAGAGAGTAGGCAGCATCTACCCCCACTGCAGTCTGATCTGTTCTCCTACACTTCTAAGTAGCCAGGCTATCATGTGATTCGCTGGTTACCATGGCAACCAACCCTGCTTCATGAAGTGTGCGGTGAGAAATCATCCCACAGAAAGATTCCAGCACTGGGCATAGTGCTTTGCCCAAGGACAGCTGGCCTCCTCTTGTCTTACTCCAGGGCTGCAGGGATAAAGGGTGGTGGAGGAGATGACGGTGGTCAGGAAAGGGCAGTGATTTGCTTTGAGCTGAGCTGCAGACACTGATAGTTTTTGTTCTCCTCCTGATACTTGTCTCCTTTATTTTGGAACACAGTCCCTGAAGATGAAGACAAAAATAGCTCTCTCCCAAGGAGCCGATGCTAACGCACATTCTGTGCTTCCAGAGATGGGCTTCTCAATGTACAGCATCCACCTCCAGCAGCTGACCTGGCGAGAGAGAAGAGCGAACTTGGGAAAGCCTTGGGGTCAACTCATAGTTCTCTGCCATGAAAGGCTGTGGAGAAGAGGCCTGCAGATGGGAGACCCTCATCGGCCAGCAGAATTCACATGGGCCCGAAGCAGATCCATGCGGCCCTGCTCACAGACATAGCTGGAGCCAACGGCTCAGAAATTCTTAGTTGTAAATGAAGGGCATGGTTGGCTGTCTTTTAAGTGAGGTGCCATGACTGACTCAGCCTGGCCTGACCTTGTATGAGTCATTAGTCTCTTTAGGAGCCATTTCTCCATCTTTAAAACTGGCAGTGTAATAACTGTTGTAGTCTTTCTCAGTGAGCTTTGCAACAATGTCTGATGATATAGGAAAAATGTACTTCAATATACCAATCACAAAGGAAATCCCTCAGAACTATGGACCAATACAAGGTCTTCCTTCTCCACCTTCCCCTTCTCTAGGCCGCCCTCCTCCTTCATGGTGGAGGTATCCATTCTTAGAGGATTCAGGTTGGATGAATAAGTAAAAAAGTTACAACAATGCAAAGCTGCAGAAGTTACTACAATATGGCTTTAGTTCACATGTAATACATGCAAAGCAATTTTGTTTCTTTTTTGTGTGTACTGTACATGCAGGAATATATATGGATATTCAAGTGTGTGGGCACACATGTGTGCAGGTGTGTATGCATTTGTGTGCCTGTGGAGGCCAGAGGTCAGTGTTGGGCACCTTCCTCAATCACTCTCTACCTTATTTTTGGAGAGAGGGTCTCTCATAAACCTTGAGCTCCCCAATTGGATTGGATTAGCTACCTGGTAAACCTCCGGAGCCTCCTGTCTCTACCTTTCCAGTGCTGGCTTGCAGATGCACAGGATGTGTTCTGGGGACCTGAGCTTAGGGCTTCATGCTTGCACAGTGAGTACCTTACCCACTTGAGCAATCTCGAGCTCTGCAAGCAATTTTTATATGCCATTTAATCCTGACATTGATGTTAGAATATCTATTTTGTAGATGAGGCCCAAACTTAGCTACCCAGTGCCAGTCAGAACCTCATTCTGGCCAGACTGTTCCTTGTGTCCATTTGAAATGTGCTACTGGAGTGAAATGTTTTACTGGAATGAAGCCAGGTGTTTTCCTGAGAGCTATAGAGCACCATGGCATTGTGTGTGTGCACATGTGTGTGTGCGCGCAGATGTATGTGTACCTACTTCCTTTTGGGGTTACCCATTTGTCCCATGCTGATATGACCATCTGATCATAGGGTCCACATGGAAAATTCTCTAAAATAAACCATATGTTAGGACATAAAGCAAATCTTAACAAATTCAGGAAAATTGAAATAATTCCTTGTACTATATCTGATCACAATGGGATTAAACTACAAATTAACAGCAAGAAAAACCATAGAACATACACAAACTCACGGAAATTAAACAGTGCGCTACTGAATGATGAATGGGTCATTGAAGAAATCAAGAAGGTCATCAAGAACTTCATAGACTCAAATGAAAATGAAAACACAACATATCAGAACCTTTAGGACACAATGGAGGCAGTCCTTAGAGGGAAAGTTATAGCTTTAAGTGCCTAGGTCACAAGTCACAAGTAAGCAACTTAATGCTTCATCTCAAGGCCTTGGAAAAAGAAAAACAAGGCAAACCCAAAATCAGTAGATGGGAAAAAATAAAGATTAGGGTGGAAATTAATGAAATAGAAACTAACAAAAAACAAAACAAAAAAACAACAAAATACAAAGAATCAATGAAACAGAGTTGGTTCTTTGAAAGGATAAACAAGATTTACAAACCCTAAGCAAATCTGACCAAAAGAAAGAGACACAAAATAAATAAAATTACAGATGACAATGGTACCATTATGACAGATATCAATGAAATTCAGAGAATCATAAGGATATACTTTAAGAACATATATTCCACCAAGTTTGAAAATCTGAAAGAAATGAAAGATTTCCTTGATGTTTATGACCTACCAAAATTAAGTCAAGATGAAATAAATCATTTAGACAGACCTATAACAAGCATGGAGATACAAGGAGTAATAAAAAAAATCTCCCTATTAAAATGAGTCCAGGCCCAGATGGATTTACTGCTGAGTTCTACCAGACATTCAGTGAAGAACTAACACCAATGTTTCTCAAACTTTTCCACAAAATAGAGAAGGAAGGAATACTGCCAAACTCCTCTTATGAAGCCAGCCTAACCCTGATACCAAAACCAGACAAATACAGAACAAAGAAAATTACAGACCAATCTCATTCATGAACATAGATGTGAAAGTTCTCAACAAAATACTTGCAAATAGAATACAAGTTTTCATCAAACAGATCGATCACCCCGACCAGGTAGGATTTATCCCAGAGATGCAGAGATGGTTCAACACACACAAATTGATAAATGTAATACACTATATCAATGGACTAAAGGACAAAAATCACATGATCATCTCAATAGATGCAGAAAAGGCATTTGACAAAATCCAACATCCTTTCATGGTAAAAGTTCTAAAGGAAGTGGGAATAGAAGGAACATAACAAAGCGCATTTATGACAAACTTATTGCCAACATCATACTAAATGGGAAAAAAACATGAAACATTTCCACTAAAATCAGGAACAAGACAAGGGTGTCCACTGTCCCCACTTTTATTTAATATAGCACCAGAAGTCATAGCTAGTGTCTACTGCACTCCCTGCCATGTACCCCCACCTCCCCCCCAAAAAAAAAATTTTTAAAAAAAGCAGCAAGCAAGCACACACACAACTCCCCAGCAGTGGACCTTGCAAGCCTTAAGATGGGCTGGCCAAACCAAATGGCCCAACTGGGGCAATAGTGACATGTCTATTGTGGAGGAAACCAACTGCTCTCTAATTGGACTGGAGACCCGCTCCATGGGAGGGAAAGCATGCCTGGTCCTGAAGACTTAGTCAAAACCATAGAGTGGGGGAGGTCATGAGTCCTAGGGGAGTAATACTGGATGTTTTCTGGGTAAATGAATATATTATGCCTACAATACTGCTTTTTAAGCACTTTAAAAAAATGAATATACCCATATAATAATGTTACTCTCACTTTTGTCTAGAGAAGCTTCTCTTTTTAGATGGTGGTAACCACTGGGATAACTCAAAAGACACCATAGTGCTGAGGAGAAATGACAGTGGAGCGCTCAGAATTGAGACATCTCTATCATACTTCCTGAGGCTCAGGGTCTATTGTGGAAGAGGTGGTGGAAAAATTGTAAGAACCAAAGGAAGGGTAGGACTGCTTACAACACAAACTTCCAGACACAAAATGGCCTTGATATTCATGACTTCACAGTGCCTGATAATAGGAGGAAAAGAAGATGACACCAAAACAAAACAGAGTGTAACTGAGAGGGGAAACAGATATGAGGGAGGTTGGGGAGGAATCATAATGGTTTATAGTCTATGATCATGGAAGCTATCAATAAAAAGGTAAAAAAAGAAAAAGAAAAAATTAGCGCCATGACATAAATTTGGCATATGAAATTCGCTTGTTGGAACTTAATCTCTAATGATTTGATTCTCTACCCTCATCCCATGACAGGCTTTCCAGGGTTTTAGGAACCACCTGCAATGCTTCCTTCCCACTAATCTCTGCATGAGTGATGAAGGGCCAAAATATACAATGGACAGATGACTTCAGCTCTAGATCTGGGGAGTTTCAGGCCCATGTAATACCCCACGATGACCAGAAGCTCTAGGAAATATGGCTCAGGGAGTCACATCTGGGCTGAAGTTGTCAGACCATCAAGAGAGAGTGTAGTAGTGACAGCAGTGGGAAGAAGGAAGGGCAGAAAGCAAGGACACATGAGGGACAGAAGCTGCAATAAAGCCAGGAGATTAAATGGTCAGACAGAGCCAAGAATAATGTTTCCTTAAAGGTCTGGAGAGACGGCTCAGTGATTAGGGCACTTGCTTGCAAAGCCTAACGACCTGGGTTTGATTCCTCAGTACCCACATAAAGCCAGATACAAAAAGTTGTGCATGCATCTGGAGTTCACTTGCAGCGGCTGGAGGGATGCACCCATACTATCTGTCTATCTCATTTCTCTCTCTCTACTTGCACATAAACAAAAAATATTTTTAAAATGTTCTTATGTATAAGTGGAGAGAGATAAAAGAGAGACAGAGAGAATGGGGGGTCTCTACCTAATGCAAATGAACTCTGGATGCACAGGCCACTTGGCTTTATGTGGGTACTGGGGAATCAAACTCAGGTTGTTAGGTTTTTCAGACAAGCACCTTAACCACTGAGCAGTTTCTCCAATTCTTTTTTTTTAAATGTATTTATTTATAAGCAGAGAGAGATAGAAGAGAGAAAAATTATTTTTAAAAAGAACGTTTCCTTGAAGGCAAGGGATAAAGATGTGAAGAATGAATAATGACAATCTCATGCATAGCTGCAAGGGAAGCTGGGCCATATAGTTGTTAATCCCACTGGTCACTGAACAGCTAGAAACTAAGAGTGTGTTCCTATAGAAAAGAAAGATGACAAAGAGAGTGAGGACAGGATAATTAACATCTTTTGCTTCAGACAAATTTCCCCAGTCCTCAAGAGAACCCAGAGACAAATGGTATAGTATGCTCTTTTTGCATAGAGAGAAACTGAGGCACCCAAAATTTCACAGCTAAGCTGAGCTCAGTTGCCCTGGTTCCAGAGCCAGTGCTTTTCACCTCTACATCACAGGCCTGCCATGACAGTGAGGTCAGCCCACTGGAGGTTCAGGGCTTGCCTGTGTGCTCCCTTAGCCTCAGCTTGGCCCCTCCCACATTTGTCCAGGAAGCTTTATCTATTCTGTGCTTCATCTCCCTGCAGAGCCCAGCTCCTGCTCTGCCTGCTCCTGCTCCACTGTTTTAGAAGTCCTCCTGTGTGACATCATTTCTCAGATTACAAGGTGTGGTAGTTTGAATCGATGTCCCCCAATAGATTCAGGAGTTTTATTAAAGCTTGTCTCCAGTCTCCTGGATGTAGGAGGTGTTATCTGGGTGGATCCTAGGGTCCAGTCCTAAGGTCTTACTGGGGGTAGATCTGGAATTCAAAACGAAGGTATGCAGAGAGCAGTCTTGAGCTCTGCTGAGTTCCCTACTGTTTCTCTGCTTGGAACTATGAAAGGGGTCTGTCTTTTGCCATTATGGAACTTCCCCTGTATCTGTAAGCTTCAAATAAATCCCTTCTTCCTCCCATAAACTGTGCCTGGTTTGGAGGTTCATTCCAGCAGCATGAGCTGCCTATGTCAGAAATTGGTACCAGAGAGTCAGGTGATATTGCTCTGATGACTCTGACTATGTTGATTTGGCCTTTTGGAACTTGTGTGCTGGAGGAAGAATGGGACATAACTTTGTACTTGCAACTGAGGACACCTTCCAGAGCAGTAAGCCAAGTTTTATGGACTATTCTGGTGAGAGTTTGAACATGCTAAGTGCAGAGAAAATTGTATTTGGAGTCTTGGTTTATGAATTTTCAAAGGGGAAGGAGAGACTGCAAAGAACTTTATTGGAATTGTGTTCCTGGCATAAAGGCTGGCTTCATTCTGCTGCCTGTGCCCAGAAAGTTTCCAAGTTTTTGAATTTAAGTAATGGACTGATGTGCTTGGCTAATGATATGGAACTGAGAATTTTAAGATTTAAAATTGGAGAAATTAAAACAAGTTTACAGGTTAGTGGCACAGAGACTGGTTTTAGGTTACTGAAGCTACTATTGTCAATACATTAGCAATCTTGAAGTCCAGGAAAATTGAATGGTAGGAATGGAAACTCCATATGAAGGAGATAGTTCTTCAAGGTCATCAAGGTCACAAGTCACAATTTATTTCCTCCCTGAATTAAAAACATGGCTGGGTCCTGTACACCTGGTATTGGTTTCAAAAGCATGAAAAATGCATTCATGGAGTGGGTCATGAAGTGCACACGGTTCCAGGAGCCATGCTCAGATGTGGTAGATTTAACAGGGAGTGAAATACCCATAGGCTACTGAAGCCTTTGGAAGATGGACTGTGGTGTGCATGGAACCCAAAGGTGTTTTGGATATACCAGGACTGTGCAAGAGCTACTATGGAGCTCCAATGGCTCAGGATGGAAGTTTTCCCTAGCTATTCAGCCAAGCTGGAGGGGCAGAATTGGAAAATATAGAGACTGTCAGTCACTGGTTATGTTGGACTTGAACAGAAGATGTTTGATGTTTGTCTAATGGTTGTTGAGTTTGCATTGGTCCAATCTTTCCTTGTTATGCTTCATAGCAGTTGGGAATGTTTACTCTGTGTCATTATGTGTTAAAAGTACGTAACTTGTTTTGACTTTACAGGACTCACAGTTAAGACAATCTTAAATCTCAGATGAGACTTGGGACTTTGGAGCAATCCTAAATTGGTAAAGACTGTGGGACCTTTGAATTTGAACAGAACAGAATATCCAATGTAAGATGGTTATAAATCTATTGGGGTCCAGGCATGGAATGTGGTTTTAATGGATGCCCCCCAATAAATTCAGGAGTTTTATTACAGCTTGTTTTCAGCTTCCTGGCTGGAGAAGGTGCTACCTTGGGCAGAACCTAGGGTCCAGTTCTAAGGTGTTACTGGGGGCAGATCTGGAATTCCAACCTAAGGTATGTAGAGAGCAGTCTGAACTCTGCAAAGCTCCCTACTATTTGTGTGTGTGATGCTGGTGATGGATTTCTCTCTCTGCTTGGACCCATGAAGAGGGGTCTCTTTCACTATTATGGAACTTTCCCTGGATCTGTAAGCTTCAAATAAATCCCTTCTTCTTCCCATAAACTGTGTCTGTTTGAACGTTCATCCCAGCAACTAAAGCTGACTATTACTCCAGGCCAGAGGGGCCGAGTCTCCAGGCTGCATCACATTACAGAAGGACTATGATTCAGAGACTTAAAGAGTTTGGGCTCGGAAGGCCAACAGAAGAGGCTCAAATTCTGGGCCACCATGCACAGCCTCTTCTTCATCTATAAACTGAGAGAAAAGAAGGAACTTGCCTCACACCCCACTGAGGTGCAAATGATAATGTGCATAAATCCTTAGGCAATAATCTTGCACATCAAGTACTCCATTGGAGGAGGAAGCAGCTGAGAATGTGCCCTCCTTCCAGGAGGGCCCTTAGATATCTGCTTGGGGTCATGACACCTTCCATTCATGCCTCGCCTTCCGAGGCAAGAAAGTCCAGGTATACACAGCCCTGGATGGTGGGTAGGAGGAGTGGAGGCATTGTCTCTCCTGGCTTGGGGTTTGCTTAGTGAGAAAGCGCTAGGGTTTAACAGATGTGAAGTATCATTTTGGGATGGGACACAAACAACAGCAGCACTCTCCAAGGGAATGATTTTCATTGCTGCACAAAACACTTCCTATCAGAGCACCCATAAATCCAGAAAGCAGTAGCATTTTAAAAACAAACAGATTAAGTACCTTTGGTGAACTGAGAACAGTGGGAAAAAATGAGCCGCATTATTTTAAAATTCGGTAATGTTTTTCACTGAATTTGAACAGAAAAAAATCAGGGCAGAGTATGGAAAAAATACTTGTGCAAGAACAAAACGCCTTCTCTTGCTCAGAACCTGCTGTGATGCTTGTTTTCAGCAGAGAACTGGGCCTGGGAAGATGCAGCAACACCCACTCCTGACCACAGCAAGGAGGGCTCCCTGGACATAGCTTCCAGAATCTCCAGGCTGCCTAAGGGAATGTGTTTTCTACCTCTGCCTGCCCTGTCCCTGGCTGCCTGCTGTAAGGCACACAGACTGGGTGCCTCACCTGTATAGCCACATCCTCACTGTTCCTTCCAGGCCATTCTGATAGCCTCCTTCAGGGCTGGTGTTGTAGTCATTTTCAGGCCTCTTCTCCCATCTACCCCACAAGGCTGACAGAGGCCTTCCTCTAAGTATATATTCTGGCCATTTTGTCCTGATAATGTCCAGTAATGGAGAGGCCCGCCTCTCAAGACAGCCCATTCTTTCTTGTATGAGTTTCATTTTTTTTCTATGGGATCCAAATCTGTTCGCAGTGATATTTCCTCAGCTGAGACACAATCATCAAGCACCCTCTTCTGCAGTCTGGCTCCTCACATGGAAATCTTCTCTTCCTCCTTGTGGCAGACTGCCAACTGTCATCCAATTATCTGTTTTTCTCCTTCCAACACAATAGGTTTAGCTGGGCAATGAGCTATCAGGGTGACTACATTTCCCAGACTCCTTTGGGAAGGCTGGGTGTGCCCATGTGACAAATGTCAGGCTAGTGTGATCAGAGAAGACAGGGACAAAACTTCCAGGTCTGTGCTTACAATGATGTGCCTTACTCTCCCTTCCTTCTGACAGGGACATGGTGAGAACTGAGTAGTCACTCATGAGGACATGAGTGAGAAGCTAATGTTGAGAGGGCAGAGAGAAAGTGAACTTGGACCAGCCATCTGCCTTGACTGGAGAAAATGAATGGCCACTGGGCTGTATCTCTGTACTTTAATGGGATCCCAACCACTCAGGAAGCTGAGGCTGGAGCATGGTGAATTTCAAGCCCGTTTGGGCAGTGTAGTGGCAGTCTAAAGTCTGAGAATCACTTCACAGTAGGTGTGAAAGGAATAAGTGGAGAGAACGTAGCTCTGTTGAACAGCCAATCTCAAAGCCAAACCACAGCTCTGCATTGTGACAGGACGTGTTTCACACTTCCAGTGCCAGCGCTTGGAAAGTGGAGCAGTAGCATCAGGACTTCAAGGCCAGCCCCAGCTGCATGAAGACCCTGTGTCACAACACCAAAACCAAGTCTTTGTCACAGCAGGTTAACCTGCACCCCTTCCAGTAAAGCAGACCCCTACCCTCCACAGCTACATACCTCTTCTGTGCAGATTTGCTCTGCCAGGCCTGAGCCTTGGCCTCATACTCCATGGCAATACATGTGTCTGCGTATCTCTTATTTGCTCTTTGTAGCTCAGAGAGGGACAGAAGCAAACCTGACTCACAGTTTCACATTATATAATGACTGCGTATTGCTCTGGACAAGATGGGTTCTCAGTGAATGAAATCATTAGTTAAGGAGTCTTCACTGTCTCTATATACAATAAATTCTAACAAAATGAGGGCTAGTCACAGATGATTAAACACCTCTCCAAAGACTGCCAGGTAGGGGCTCACTGTGGGGGCTGGGAGGAGGCCCAGTAAGGGTGCACTTGCCTAACATGGAGACAGCTCACTGTCAAGCTACAGGATGAGGTGCTAAGCAGGCAACCTACTGGGTCTCTCCTGTTCAAAGCACACTTGTGTGCCAAGGACTTCAGTGACACATGGTCACACCTGTGAAGAATACATGGAAACCAAAACACTAGGTAAGAGACCAGGAACCAAGAAAATATCTGCACAAAAACAATAGATAAAAATTCTTTTAAAAATTAATTGCAAGGAAGGGAGAGGGAGGGGAGAGGGAGGGCAGATGGAGGGAGAGGGGGAAGGGAGAAATGGTTGTCCCACGGCCCCTAGCCACTGCAAATGAACTCCAGATGCATGCACTACCACCTTGTGAAACTGGCTTTATGTGGGCAGTGGGGAATCAAACCTGGGTCATTAGGATTTGAAGGCAAGTGCCTTAACCACTGAGCCATCTTTCCAGACCTGAAATTTTATTTATTTTTAAAAATACTTTTATTTACTTATTTGCAAGCAGAGAGAGAGATAGGGAGAAGAGTGACAGAAAGACAGATATATAGAATGGGCGCACCAGGGCTTCCAGCCACTGCAAATGAACTCCAGAACGCCACCTTGTGCATCTGGCTTTACGTGGGCACTGGGGAACTGAAGCCAGGTTTTTATGCTTTGTAGGCAAGGTGCCTTAGCCACTGAGCCATCTCTCCAGCCCCTGAAATTTTATTTTTTAAAAAATATTTTTTATTTGAGAAACATTGATTGAGTATGGGTGCACCAAGGCCTCTTGCCACTACAAATGAACTCCAGATGCATGCACCATTTTGTGTGTCTAGCTTTACATGAGTACTGGGAAACTGAATTGGGTGGGAGGCTTTGAAAAGAAGTGCCTTTAATTGCTAAGCCATCTCTCTAGTCAAAATTTAACCAAAAGTTCTTCGTATAGATTCAAAAGTAGGCAGGAGAGAAGGAAAGAGAGTAGCTTGGCCAAAGATTATGTAAAAAAAGGATGAAGGATCTTATTTGTCTGGAAGCCCTGCATGAGTCAGCAGTGATGGCCAAAAAGCTGTAGTGTGATTCTGGGCTGGAAGCATTTACCCACCAGCTAGTGACTGGATGCCTAAGCGTTGTGTGGGAACAGATGAAGCAGCTTCCGTAGACATGGCGTATGCTTCACCCGTGGCACAAAGCAAGGCTTGGCACAGCATGCTCAGAAGGGACTACCTGGGCTTGGCTTGAGAGGGGAATGAGGAGAAGAGCAAGGCGGAGAAGCTAGGAACAGTGGTGTGGAGTCTGTCTGTGGTGGGTTCTCCATGCCAGGCTATGGAGACTGCACTTCATGCGCAGAGGTGCAATGAAAGGGCTTTACAGCCAAAGACTAAAAAAAGAAAAAGAATGGTGAAGGTGTTCTCTGGAAGCAGTTTGTCGGGCAGGATGGAATTAGACACACCTTTCTTGAGGTTGATGGACTTGTTCACCACCTTCACTGTTTAAATGTAGCCACTGAAGCTGAAGGTTTACGTGACATATTTAAAGCCACAGAGCTGGTGGGGCACGGCAGAACTAGAATCCAGGACATGGTACTTGGTGTGGGAGAGATAAATCAACATGATTAGACCGCCTATGTGCTGCATGCAGTTAAGGAAAGCCTGCAGAGGCCTGAGGCAAGGGTAGCAGGGAAGAGAGCATCCTGACAGCCAGCAGCATGAAAACAGAGGGTGGCAGAGGATGCTGGGATTAAGGGGAGGAGTAGAGGCAGCTGGGAGACAGGAAGGAAGGACAGCAGGGTGAGGGAGATGTTGAATCCAAAGATGAGGAAAGACTAGAAGGAGGACCATTTGGGGTGGCTTTCCATCAAAGGGACAGTGAAGATGAATGTGTGCAGAAGCCACTAGAAAGCCATCACAGGGGAAATGCAGGGTGTGCCAGGTCTGTCGAGGCAGGCATTTTAGAGTGGAGGTGAGAAAATCTGGTAGCATTTCTGTTAATCCCAGCAGAGGTTGAAGCAGGAGGATCACGGAGAGCTCAAAGCCAACAGGGGCTGCACAGTGAGGCCTTGTCTACTTAGCATCAGCACGACGCCAGTGGAAGGCACTGCCAAGTGTCAGTGACATACAGCTGTCTAGAGCAAGGGGGATGGAGCAGATCACCTCTCACTAAGTCACTGGATAGAAGGAGCGCAATGTTGGAGTCACAAAGATCTAGGTGAGAGTCTCAGTTAGCCAATACCAGGTGTGGGTACTGGAGGAAGTTGCTGGAACTCTCTGTGCAGGTGTCCCTATGTGCAAAACAAGGAGGTTAGACTGAAAAACTTCAAAGATCTCATCTAGATTTATAATTCTTTGGTGTTTTTAAAAGGGGGGATTGAGGTTGTCAATAGAATTCTTAAATAGATTATGTGCATAAAATAAAGGAATCGAAATGCTAGGGTCATCCAATGGGGAGCGTGTTCCTGCTCTGATGATGGAGCGTCGCTCCCCATGACGGCACACCATGAGGGGACAGAGCTGACATGTTCACAAAGCACCCTTCTCTGTGGGTAGGAGTAGAAGATGGTCCCACTTATCTGATATCACTAATTTTTACAGAAAACCATCTGAGCTAAAGAGAACTGAGGATGAATGTGGGAGCTATGAGTCAACCACCAAGTTTCAACTGCATTAATTTTACATTATAAATGACACAGTTTTAAAGTTTCTTAGTTTTTATAAAACTTGTAATTTGTCTTCTAAAAAGCTATCCAGATTCATGCAGACACGTTTAAAAGTCTCAACATTTACTCTCATTGCAAAGCGTCCTTAGCATAGTGACTGCGCTCCTCGCTATTTTAAGACAAATTGCATCTTCTAGCAAGCTTATAAGGTGATCGTGCTTTGTGAAAACTGGCTACTTCTTACAAACACAGTTCTTGTTACCCCATCGGATATTTCCTTTTTCAAATCATTCTGTAATAGATGATGTTGCTTAACAACCTTTAAAAGCCAACATTTCCACTAAAAATGAAATCTTCAGAAGGCAATATTTACATAAAATTCTTTAATCCAAATATCTGATTTACTTTGTAGTGCTGGAGATGAAACTCAGGACCCAGCACATACTAGGTAAGTGCTAGTCCTGAGCCATGTCCCCAAGCCTTAAATATAATTTTTTATTATCTTTATTATCCATAGTTAGATACAATGAATGAGCAAATAATGTGTTGGTGCATCATTTTCCTAATTTCCCTCCTCCCTTCCCCAATCAGCTGGGTATCCTCCTCTGTGGGCAAACTGGGTCAGTCCATGGGGTAGGGTTTTTTTTTTTTATTCACTTATTTTTGTGAGAGTACATGAGTGAGTGTGCATGAGTGTGTCAGGGACTCTTGACACTGCAAATGAATTCCAGACTCATGTACCACTTTGTGCATCTGGCTTTAGGTGAGTAACGGGGAATCAAATCCTGGCCAGCAGGCTTTGAAAGCAAGCGCTTTCAACCACTGATATGATTCTTAAATAGCATAGATGCTTTCCTGACTATGACAGATTCAGGTTGTAAATTTGGGAAATGAAAGAGGGAGCACCCATGTCGGCCAGAGCAAAGCAAAAAGACCCAGGACAGAAATGTCAAAGCCTGACGTGAAGGACTATGGGAAATAATGCATTATCAAATCAAAGTGTAGGAGAACCTTAGCTATGGCAAGAGAGTATGTAGCAAAACTCACTGTTAATTTATGTTATGCTAATTTATGACAATGGTACACATTCTCTTTTAACCACAGATAGCTCTTGGACATCCTACTTCAACTGCAGAAGACTGGACCCAGCTTCAGTCCATCCTTGAACCCTTAACCATTCTGAGCATTGGGACTGGCCTAGAGGATGCATGTGACATGTTTCCATGAGTCTGTGAGGAAGCTGATGGCTGACACACCCTGGAAAGGTCAGAGCTGGGTATCCAAGCTGTGAAGCAGCATTAGAAAACAGATGGACACTGTGGTCAGCACCCTGCTTCTTGGCACAGACTTCCCACTTGAACTAATTCAAGTTCCACACAGGTGGAAAAAGAATGAGGCTCTAGCTCTGCCATGTGGACCTGAGGGATAGAATTCTCTGGCTTTCTATTTTTATTTTTTAACAGAAAACAGCATTCTTTGTTTAAAAAAGCAAAGTGAAGGAAAGGGAATGTACGTGGGTTTGTTCGGATGCTGGTGAAAACTGTCTTAGGCAGCTGGAGGAATACAAAGGAGAAGCGTGGAGGAAAGCACATGCTAAATCATCTTTAGGTATATGAAAAATGCCCAGGAGTTGATTGAGAATGCTCTGGTGACAAGTGAGGCATGTAATGACGAGAAAGCAGAACATGTGCATATTCAAGAGTGCATGTGGAAAACAGGTTTCTCCTTTTAATGAGCAAGATGCAGCCAGCAGGACCAGCCCAGAACCACACCCCCCCTGTGACGTGCTAATGAGGCCAAGGCCACTCTAAACTCAAGGCCACTCTAAGCTCAAGGCCACCCAGAGGAGCCCTCTAAAAAGGAAAGCCAGCCAAAGCACAGGGCTTTCTGCTGGTGGCTTAGCTGCCTGGGGCCAGATGTCAGCTTTGGATCCTGCCTGGACCACCTATTACCCCTTTTAGAATTCTCTGCAGTAATATGCGGGGAAAGACTGTTCATCGTGTTCGGATGTCTGTTCTCTTCCTCTCTCAAGTGAATCTGTTTTTATAGATTGCTCCAAACAAAGACGTGCTCTCTTGGCTGGCATGTCTGCGATGGGGAGTGCCAGGAAGGACATACTCTTCCTTTGTTCCTGCTGAGGGTCACCTGTCACCTGGACTCTGCTGATAAAGGCCACCCCCCAAAGATGATGCATTAAGACAGGACTGAGTCTCCAACACCATTGGGTTCTGAGCTGCAGCTCCTCAGACCGCTACCTAAGTGAAGTCGGCATCCATATTGCTTAAACCATCTGCACTTAGGGTCTCTTGCTCAGCAACCCTGCAGTCCAACAAACCAACCTTCTCCATTAAGCTTCACCTCTTTTTAAAAAAATATTTTATTTATTCATTTTCAAGCAGAGAGAGAGAGAGAGAGAGAGAGAGAGAGAGAGAGAGAGAGAGAGAGAGAGAGAGAGAGAGAGAGCGCACCAGGGCCACCACCTTGTGGGTCTGGCTTATGTGGGTCCTGGGGAATTGAACCCAGGGCCTTAGGCACTAGAGGCAAGTGCCTTAACTGCTGAGTCATCTCTCCAGCCCATGCTTCACCATCTTACATTAATGATTGTTCCGTTTTCCACTCCCCCCCCAGGGGGGCAGTTTGAGAAGCAAATTATCTCCGAAATTTAGTCTTCAGCTATGTCTACAGCACACACTTGGCATGGGCCTGCTGAGCTCACAGCTGGAGAGCTGGGGCAGCACAGCTATTGGTTCTCTGTTGTCATGATGAGAACTGAACGGGAAAACCACAGGTGAAGGTGGACTGAAAGATCACCTTCACAGATGATCAGGAGAGGGAGAAGTTTTGGAAGGAACCATGCAGAAGGATCCGTGCTCGTCATCCCAAACCTGGGCTGGAGTATAGCCTTGCTCTGGATGAGATCCTTTGAGTAAAATTCACCTCCACAGAGTTCCCAGCTATAGCCTCAAAGCATCTCAGAACTAGACCGAGGACCAGAGAGCCTTTTTCTAGGCTAACTTCATCCCGCTGCCAATGCTCACCTACGCTAACAACTTGGCCCATGTTTCCCTATCAGATAATGCAAAGTTGTTCCCAGTGACTTTGCAGGGGTCAGGTTAACCACCACTGGTGACACGCTGATGGAGTGGGGTGAAATGTTCACTCCTTAGACATTTTTCAAGCCTCACAAAGCCCTTGTTTGTTTCTGCTTTGGAGTTTTTTGTTTGTTTGTTTTACATGTAGCCCAGGCTGGCCTGGACTGTATATGTAACCTTGGCTGGCTTTGAACTTGCTATCTTCCTGCTTCAGTGTGGTAAATGCTGTGATTATAGATGTGTGCCACCATACCCAATGAAAACTAGCATTTTGAATTAAGCATTCTGCAATGCTTTCAAGAAGATTAAGAGTTGCCTTTTGGTCACTATTGTTTATCATAAGCTTGAAGACATACATGTATTTAGCAAGTTCCCTGGGCCTAGAGGCAGAAGTACATGGTGCACAGCTAGGATCTACTATAGCTGTGGTTCATCCTTTGCCGTTTTGAGAACATGGTCTTCCATGCAGAGGAAAAGGAAGAAGTTATTCATATAAAAAGAAAATGAAGATCACATAAAGCTTTGAAAAAGTATTCTATTTTAAAAACAATGGTTCAAACATTAGTACCATCTGGAAAGTTTAAAACAACAAAATGTAGAGCTGAGAATCTTATACCCCTAACCATTAGAAATTTTTGTTTTTGGAGTATTGGGTATTAAACCCAGGGCCTCTCAAATGTCAAGCAATTGCTCTACCAGCTGAGCTATAACCCTATCTCCTAGCAAAGTGTGTGTATGTTCACATTTTCTAAAGGCTTGCTTCCATAGGAGATTTTGTCTGCTGTCCCATTCATTAGGTTAGGGGACAGAAGCCCATATACTCATGGTCCCCCGAGCACTGAAAGAGTTGTAGCTTAGTGGTGATGATCATTGTAATGAGTTTACACTCCTTTAGTTTTCTGTATTTTTGGAATATAGGAGGCAAGCCCAGCCATTCTGATACTGAACCTCACTAGGATTCAAGGTGCCCTGGACCAGGGCCTCTTCAAGTACTCGGGCTGCTCTTTGCCCACTGGTCATGTGGCTCCATGCCTCTTGTACCACATCCCCTTTTGCTTTCTGGCCATGGAACCATACCTACATTTTTTTCAAACTTTTTTTTTATATAATTTTATTTTTATTTATTCATTTTCAAGCAGAGAGAGAGAGAGAGAGAGAGCGAGAGAGAGAGAGAGAGAGAGAGCACCAGGGCCACCACCTTGTGGGTCTGGCCCATGTGGGTCCTGGGGAATTGAACCCAGGGCCTTAGGCACTGGAGGCAAGTGCCTTAACCGCTGAGCCATCTCTCCAGCCCTCAAACTTTTCATAATCCATAGCTCACTGAAAGAAGTCTCCTAGCCCCCAGTCTCCATGGCCAAGCCCTGATGACCCCAGGTTTCCACCTGAACCTGGTGTGGCTCCTATTCTCGCTGACTTTGATTCTTTTTCCACATGCTACTGAGAACTCTCCCCTTTGTGAGAATTATATCTAGAGCCCTCATGGTTTCATTTTTCTCAGATATGAAATTGGTTAAGTAAAAAAATGCACTAAACGACTTTTGAGCAGATGGGATCATCTAGTAAAGGTGCAGAGAGAGGGCATGCATTGCACTGCAGTTTGTCTGTCTTGGCTTGCAAGTGTGATGAGGAGCTCATGGCCTATAGCTGCTGGGAAGACCTGTGGTCCTTTCAACGGTAAACTTCCTGATCCTGGTATCAACTTGGTTCTTTGATCTCCACCCAAACCCCCTCCACAATACTCCTTCATGAAGATCTGAGCACTCACTGCTTCTCTGCCAACCTTCACACATCACGCCTTTTGAGTTCCGTACCCAGCCTGGGTTAAGGGTCTATACATAGGAAACATGCTTTCTTCCAGGAGCTAACCTCATGTTCCCTTAGGTTCATAGTCTCCTAACTTGAAATGGGATATCGCATTCCTTATTCTTTCCTCCTGCTCTCTTCCATGAACTCTACAGGATCTCCCGATTGCTCTATATCTACACCACTGATTTCCTCACAAAGCCAAGGTTTGTGGTTTCACCTGGATCATTTTCCACCCTCTCACATTTCAGCTTACTCTTCTTGGTGAAGTAACTGAACGACTGACCAGCACATTCTTTTGTCCTCCCAGGACAAGCTTTGGCTGTTGCTAGGATTCCATCATCCTGCCCTACCATTTGCTTCCTAGGTCAGCTGCTTGCAAGAGGCCATCAAGAACTTGGGAGACCTTTACAAAATTAATGACCATTGATTTTTGGCCCCTTTTTGTGCTGATGATACTCAGGAGGCTTTCTGCCCATAGCCAGGAAGCCTTACTGAGCAGTAAATGGTGCTGGTCACTCAGAAACAGCCCTCGTCCTGATTTGAGTCAGTTTTCATGGCCTTAGATCCTGAGTCTGACCTTGGCTAAGGTAGAGGGGCCTTTTCCTCCTATTGTTTTTCCTGCTCCCACTCAGCCTGCCTACAGGAGCTCTCTGGCTTTACTCTGCAGAGCTAGGCCAGACACAGCCCAGTGGCCCTCTGAGGACCATGCTCTCGAGGCTCCTGCTCCAGGGAAGCCTGTCTCCTGGTCACTCAATGATCCTGACCCAAGGGGGTCCCAGGAGATGAAAGTTATTAGTCTCGAGTTCTTCTATCTTAATAAATGAAAAAAAAAAACCACAAACAAAAATCACAAAGCTCCTCTCCCCTCACATCTTCCTCCAGTGACTATTCCATGGCCTCTTTCCTAACTGGACTCTTGGAACAGGCCTACACATGCTGATCTGCCTTCCCACATCTGTTCCTTCTCTAATCCACTAAGGTGGCTTCCATCCTTTCCCCTCATTTGTTAGGCTGACCACCACTTCTCTTCCTATCTGCTTCCCTCTTCTTTGGGGTGAATACTCTCTCTGCAGGCCTCCTTCCTAAGCTTTTACACCCATCTTTCCCTGGTGGTTCCCTCCTTTTCTGGTTTCCTCTGTCTCCACTGAATGTTGGCACTGATCCCAGGCCTCTTCTCCATCTACAGTCCTTTCCTAAATGACCTTAGCAATTCTATAGCTCAATACACTCCAGTGTTGACAGCTGAAAGTTCTATCTCCAGCCTACCTCTCTTACATGTGTATGCCTCATGTACTTCAAGCACAATGGACTTGACACTGCCGCCTGGCCCGTTTATGATGTCCAGAACAGAATTCTTAACTTCCTCTCACACTCTTCCTGGCCTGTTCCTTCTTTCACCTCCCTATCTCTGTACAAGTCATCACCATCCACCAGCTGATCAACAAGAAGAAAGCTGAGAAGCACCTCTGATACCATTCCTCTCACAGAAGCTATTAGCAAGTTAGTCTCCACCATCTTCTGCCAGGGTCATTGTCATGACAGACAGCTCCTGGTCTACCTCCTGCACCTGTTCCCTTCAAAAGATCTACATCCTCTTCAAGTAGAAAGCAGATCAGCTCACTCCCCTGCTCTCAGGGTTTCTCAGTCATCCTGTTAAGACACATGAAGTTCAAGCACCTGGACACAGCACAACACAGAAGCCCTGCTTTGACCTTGCCTGGTACCTGCTAAGCCTCAGCCCATACCATGAAGTCCTGTCCCCTGACTTCATTCGGGCACTGAGGTGTTCCTTCCTCTCCTGTCTCGAGCCCTGTTCAGAGCCCAGGGTAGCTGGTTTGTTGAGTTCTGTATCTGGAGCAGGATATGCCATTGTATTCCTGACAGTGGACTTCCTACATGGAGGGCCCTAGTCACTCTCAGGGTGTCTGGCACAAAGGTGATCAATACTGAGCGATGAGCTAGAAAGAGATGCACATGCATCAGCTTCCCAGGACCGCAGCTGGTGCGGATCTGCCATGGGTGGCCTCTGGTTGGGGAGTAAGGTGTTGAGGCAGTGAGCATCACCTGGGGAGGGCAGGCTGAGTTATCTCTGGTAGGCTAGCAATATTTCAAAGGGTCACCAGCAGGGTCCTGCAGGTGTTCTGGATACAGGCTCCCTGGGTACTAATTTCAACCTTCATGTGGAAAAGCTGAACACTGAGGGTTTTTTTTTTTAATGTAGCTTCAGATAAATTATTATAATGAAGAGACAGCCGAGAATCTACATACAGACATGGGGAATACTTCCTTGTCGTGATGTGTTATTTTCTAAGCTATCTGCTCTCTGGAATTGGATGTAAATCAGTGATCTCCTCAACAGGTAGATTGACTTTCTTAGGCCTATAGTTAGATGTACAAGGATTAACCAAGAGAATGCTAGCAAACTCCACTTTATATAACCATACAAGCCCGATATTCCTTATGTAAATGGAGCTGGGAAGTTGACTGTGACATCAGGCAGCAGGGCCTCCCTCACACAGGGAGCTTCTGCAGTACCAGTGGGCTGTGGCATTTCCTTCAAGAGGCAGGCTCTATTATTAGAGCCTTTCATAACACAGCTCAAACTGGTTTATACAGAGTTGGTGAACTGCAGCTGGAGCTTTTAAGGTATTTTACATGACATTACTTCAGCAGCAGCCTGTCCATAGCAGGATCACTGGTCAGAAGAATTTTCCCCTTTGGAGCCAGGCAGGGAGAGAATTTGAAAACTAAAACAGAAACTAATCAACACATCCATTAACAAACCAACTGAAACCAAAAGGTGGCCAATGAAGGAAGAAAGATCACTAGTTGTAGTTTGTGTTACACAAATTCAAGTAAGACTTGGCTACACAGTGACAACTTATCTCAAAACAAACCAAAAGAAAGAAAAAAACAGTGTCATGGTACAAATGGGACTTTCACTAATTTGATATTTGTCTGAATTTATTATCTGCCATGAGGTTAAGTATTGCTTGTTAATTACAGATTACCCCCAACAAGACCAGTAAAGAGATACTACAAAGAAAATTCTAGACCATTTGAGAGCTCAGACAGGCATTTCTCACTGTTACTAATTTAAAATATCCTTTAAAAACACATTTTGAAACATTCATACCTATCCCAAATGGACACCCTGCTCCATCCATTTCCAGGGAAAGCTGCCTTTTAGATGATGAGTAACTTCCCCCTTCCCCCTTAAATTCCTCCCCTGTTGAACTTTACAGCTGAATGCTTGCAAGTCAGGAAAGCAGGTAGCTGTCTTCCTCTCACAGGTTAGGACAGTGAGACTCAGGGTGGGAAGGTAGGTCAGATTCTAGAGGGCAGTGACGGGTTGGAGTCTGAGAGGTATTTTCTCTGCTTCAGTGATGCCGGAACATTTTCTTCCTGCCATTTGATGCCCGTGTATGTGGGACAGTCCAGGGTCAGGCCCGCTGGATGAGTGAGCCCTTTCTCAAGTATCCTGAACTGCCAGGATTGCTGCTCTTAAGAGAATAAGAATCCACTGAATCCACTGATAAAATAATCCCTAGCTAACAAATTGCTTTCCATAACTGGAAACCGCAAGCCAATACTCGACACACCTGGAGAGTCTATGTAGCACATTTTAAAGAGTGTTTACAAAAGCATTTTCCCATCCCCCAGTCCTGTGAGCAGAGATGGCTTTACCGCTCAGGAAGTTGGGCCTTAGAACCACTGCCATTATTCACCAGCTCAAATTGAAAGTTTCTGAACAGTCTGGCCACTACTTTCCATGTAAAAACGTGGCCTTCTAACCCTACACCAAAGAATAGCAAGCGTGAAAGTATACTTTTCACTCAGGAATTTCACTTCCAAGAATCATTTCAAGAAAATAAGCACTACTTGGGCTGGAGAGATGGCTCAGCGGTTAAGAAGGCACTTGCCTCCAGTGCCTAAGGCCCCGGGTTCAATTCCCCAGGACCCACATATGCCAGACCCACAAGGTGGTGGCTCTGGTGTGCTCTCTCTCTTTCTCTCTCTCTCTTTAAAAGAAAAAAAAAAAAGAAAATAAGCACTACTGAATTTTTTTTAACTGAAAGCAGTAAAATGGACATTGGGTAAAAAGGTATCATAAAGTCAGTCATATTTCCCTGCTCAACCCACCTGAGTTCAAGGAACTTTCTTGCTATAGTTGAAGTCTAGTATAGTACACATATATGTGTGACAGAATATGTTGCAATCAGAAATGTACAAATCAATATAATTATAATTATTTTGTAATTCCATGTGATAGTCTTAAAAATTTTACATTTTAATAATTTATATAAAATTATACAAAAATAGACAGTATAAAAAAAAATCAGGGCAAAAATACTGAAGAACACATTTAAATATGGCAAAATCAATTTTAAGCCAACATTTTTAAGTATAAAGCTCACTGTGCCTAAAAAAGGGAGCAGGCCATGGTATATTACACTCCTACCTGTATGAGACAGGTTTAGTTGGCCACTACAGATAGAGCCTCTTGGCAGAAACCCCGCCAATCATCATGGGGGCGGCCTTGTTACTCAGCTTCCAGTTTTCCTGGAGCCACAGTTCCTTGACCTCAGAGCAGCCCCTGGTGCCACCCAGGCACTCTGGACACGAATGGCAGATATCTAGTGCATGCTATGGACCAGGCTGTGCCCAAGCTCAGCTCATATCTCCTCTGTGAGCACAGATGCTATTTTCCCTCCCTTTCTGACTGCTCTTTGTTAATGCCAGCTCATTTTCTACCCACCCCTAAAAACCGGGCTTATTTGTTCTTTTGACTACGTGTTGTTGCACAGATGTCATCTGTGTCTAAGACTTCCTCTTTATGCATGCTTATGTAAATCTTACTTCAGTCCTGATTTTAAGACCCGGTATCATGTTCCAAACTGCATGCTAAATGATCAAAAAATGTTGCCACATACCCTTAGCCATGTACTTTTTCAGGCGTGTACTATGCATTGGAATTTCACATTCTTTGCAGCATGTTTTATACAAAGCATGAACCCTGATCACATTTCATTTCCTTTCACTGATTTATACACATCTATGCATCTGGGAACTGCTGCAAAGTCTTCAGATTACAAACGAATGGGAAAACAAAATCCCACATTCTATGACAAAGAGGAGAGAGGTATGTGTGCCCCATGTGGCAAGCAGTGTGAGATGATCCCTTGGCATGAAGAAGGAAATGGCGTGTTTTGTCAGTGCACCCCACTGACTGCTCTGTAATTACAAATGAAGCACATGTGTAGAATTTAATTGGTCATATACAGTCCAGAATTTGTATTGACAAAATTTTTAAATTTAGTTGTAAAGTTTGCCAACCTGAATAATGGTCTTCACCTGAGCTGTTCTTATTATATATAATACCATTTGCCAGATGGTAATCAAGGTACTATTAGCTTCCAGCACTGTGAATTGCCCAAGCAAAGTGCCAACTGACTTCTCAACAAAAACTAAAAAACCTTGCTGTACAGCCTCAGACATGATTAAGCAAAGTTCAAGGCCAGCCATTCTGATACTGGACAGCTCCAAATATAATTCCACCCATGGCTTTCAGGTGTGTCTGTGGAACAAAGCATAGCAACTTTCCAAGTGTCTCACTTACAAGCAGTTTACTGACCATCCTAGACCTCCTCCTCCATTATGTAGAACCCTGCAAGAAATGTTTCACTTCAAACAGAAGACACCTAGAATTAAACATCAATTTTACAAGATAGCGGCTATGAATGAGTAGGGATGACTTTGTGTGATTAAGACATGTTTTATCTTAAACTAAGGTAGCATTTGTCTTTTAACACAGAAGTCATGCTTGATCACAGCAAGCCTGCTAAAAATGAACATTGGCTCTTACATTTAAAAAATGCCAGGACAATCATGGAGGATCCATATGGAACCCCACAGAGAATGATGGGATGAACAAGGGACCCACAGCCACAGCCATTCAATCAACACAGGATAACCCAGTGAGACAGAAACCAACGATTTTCAACACAAAGACCCCTAAGTTCTCAACATTAAAGCAGCCTTAATACCCACCACGACTCAGGGAACTGAGCGGAAGAGGGGGCAGAAAGATTGTGAGAGCCGTGGTGAGGGAGAATATCCAGAGGCATGATGCCCCTGAGTAACAACATAATAGGGACAGAAGAACTGGGCTGAAGACTAGGCTATCCATGATTCCCAGCCCCAAAGACTGATCCAGATGGCCCACGGAGGATATCCAGCTGATTGGGGATGGGGAAGAGGGGCATTGGGGAAATGGGGATAACAACTCATTGTTTGCCTATTAAATAATGTAACTCATTATGGACAAAAAAAAAA
>PVHP010027076.1:0-24163 GCA_004024765.1 Zapus hudsonius | reverse complement strand
AAAAAAAAAAGACTATAATTCACCCTGACCAAGTCAGCTTCATCCCAGGGATGCAGGGATGGTTCAACATATGCAAGTCGATAAATATAATTCACCACATTAACAAACTCAACCGCAAAAACCACATGGTCATCTCAATTGATGCTGAGAAGGCTTTTGACAAAATTCAACACCACTTCATGTTCAAAACCCTGGAAAAAATAGGCATAGATGGCCTATACCTCAACATGATAAAGTCAATATACAGATCTCCTAAAGCACAAATCATCCTCAATGGGGTACGACTCAAGGAGTTCCCGCTTAACTCAGGAACAAAACAGGGATGTCCACTCTCACCTCTGCTATTTAACATAGTGCTTGAAGTTCTAGCCCAAGCATAAAAGGGATTCAAATCAGAAAGGAAGAAGTCAAACTATCCCTCTTTGCAGATGACATGATCTTATATATATATATATATATATATATATATATATATATATATATATATATATATATCAGATCCAAAGAACAGTATTAGTAATCTCCTGAAGGTGATCAATGCCTTCAGCAGAGTGGCAGGATACAAAATTAACACACAAAAAATCAGTAGCCTTTCTATATACAGAAGACAAACATTCGGAAAAAGACATCAGAGAAACTGTCCTATTCTCTATATCCTCAAATAAAATCAGATACCTGGGAATATCACTAACCAAGGTAGTGAAAGACTTATATAAGGAAAATATTGAAACACTCAAGAGGGAAATAGAGGAGGATGTGACGAGATGGAAAGACATTCCATGCTCATGGGATTATTTGGAAGGGTAAGAGACCTCAAATAGCTAAAACTATTCTGAGCAAAAAAAAAAAAATTATGCAGGAGGTATCACCATACCTGACTTTAAAACATACTACAAAGACATAGTAACTAAAACAGCATGGTATTGGCAGAAAAACAGACAGTCTGACCAGTGGAATAGAATTGAAGACCCAGCCTTTAATGCAAGTAACTTCAGCTTCTTAGTCTTCAACAAGGGTGCCAACAATGTAGGTTTGGCCAAAGATAGCATCTTCAACAAATGGTACTGAACAAATTGAATAAACACATGTAAAAAAATGAAAATAGACCCACTCCTTTCACCATGCACAAAGATCAACTCCAAATGGATCAGAGACCTCAATATTAACCATACATCCCTAAACATCCTGGAAGAAAAAGTAGGAGGAACCCTACATGAGATAGGAGTAGGGAACAACTTCCTAAGCAAAACTCCAGTAGCCCAGGAAGTGCACTTAACCAATGATCAGGCTCAAAAGCTTCTGTACAGATAAAAACACCGTTCTCAGAGTCAATAGACCCCCTTCAAACTTGGAGATGATTTTTGCCAGCTACAACTCAGACAGAGGCCTAATTTCTAAGTTCCTACAGAGAACTCAAAAAAATTAATAACAAAATCCCAAACTGCCCCCTCACAAAATGGGGCACTGATCTCAACAGAGAATTCACAGAGGAGGAAACACAAATGGCCTTTGCTCACCTGAGAAAGTGCTCAGCATCCTTAAGCATCAGGGAAATGCAAATCAAAACCACAATGAGATGCCACCTTACCCTGGTCAGAATGGCAATCATAAAGAAAACCAACAACAATCATTGCTGGCGAGGATGCGGGGAAAAAGGAACCCTCATTCACTGCTGGTGGGATTACAAACTTGTTCAACCGCTATGGAAAGCAGTGTGGAGACTCTTGAACAGAATGGACATAGAACTACCAATGGACCCAGCTATCCCTCTACTAGGCATCTATCCACAAGATGTCACATCTCGACGCAGAAACATTTGTACAACTATATCTATAGCAGCTCAGTTCATAATAGCCAAGAATTGGAATCAACCCAAATGCCCATCCATGGAGGAATGGACAGCGAAACTGTGGTATATTTACATGATGGAATTTTACTCAGCTGAAAGGAAAAATGACATATCAAAATTTAGGAAAAAATGGTCTGACTTTGAGCAGATCTTACTAAGCGAACACTCAAAAGAACAGAGAATTGAATGCCACATATTCTCCCTCATATGTGGTCCTTAACCAGGATAATCATAAACTCTACACAGACTAGTAAAAAGAAGTGAGAGGTTATGGATGAGGGATAAGGGATGGGGGGAGGGGAATGGCTTAAGCATGAGGCTAAACCAAATTAGGTTCAAAAACATAAAATCCTCACAAGCATACTGTAACCTATTGAGAAAGTAGTGGGAGTCGACTGGTAAGAGGGGCCATGAGTGGTAGGGGAGAGAGTCTAAGCCTGTGAATAATTGATCAGTCTGACAACCCCTGGTCCCAGCCACCAGTTCCTTCCCTCACTGAGCTGTTGACCAAAGTGACCCATGAGGTTCCAAAAACAAGACAGAATTCTGTCAAGCTCTTGAATGATCTCCCCAGGCCTGAGGCAAAACCCTGTTGCTGAAGAAACCACAGAAAGCCATCGATTAGCATTGAGAGACCCTTCAAGGTCTGGAATAGTATCCAACCCCCAGATGGTAGTTAGCGCAGTGCTGGAAGGCATTGCACATGCTGCCAGGGGAAGTTGATCAATGACACTGGAGTAAACAGAGACCACTGGCATGAAACACAGTCTGTGGCCATGAGTAGGCTGACCACACCTCCTATTGGGAGAGAACAGCGAACCAAGAAAGGAGCACTAGTGCAATGGAGGAGCCTGGGCCTGGGGGAGACAATCAACAGCTTCTAAATTTGGCCAAATATTCCACTTAGTGTGGGGAAGCCCATGACTGGAACTGGGGAATCAGTGCGATATGCACCAGATCCTGTACTCTTGGGCTCCCAAGAAAAGAAGTGCTATGGGACCGATTGATGGGGAAGCTACTAAAAATAGAATCTAGGTAATCCAGAATTGTGTATATTTGTTAACCTATACTGATCTCACTCTCTGATGGATATTGTGTTTGTATTTTTCAGGATGCAGCGAGAGAGTTGTGGCCCATCTAACCCTACCAACCGACTATAGACTGACAGCTGAGATTCCCGCAAGAGATGAGCCACCACAGTCATACTGTGAAGGATCCATATGGAGCCCCACAGAGAATGAGGGGATGTAAAAGGGACCCATAGCCACAGCCATTCAATCAACACAGGATAAGCCAGTGAGACAGAAACCAATGATTTTCGATACAAAGACCCCTAAACTCACAACATTAAAGTAGCTTTATTACCCACCCACCATGACTCAGGGAACTGAGCAGAAGAGGGGGTGGAAAGACTGTGAGAGCCCTGGTGGAGGAGATTATCCAGAGGCATGGCCAGGAGAACCTGGCTGAACACTAGGCTATCCATGGTCCTCTGTCACAAGGACTGATCCAGATGGCCCATGGAGGAGGATATCCAGCTGATTGGGGATGGGGACGGAAGGCATTGGGGAATTGGGAATATCAACTCATTGTAAAAAAAAATAAATAAATAAATAAAATGATTTATAAAAAATGTTTCCCACTATCATACACTAATGAGTGTTAGCTCATATATATCATAGAATGAAGCAAATACATTTAACATTGTTCCTATTATAAAACGGGATTCAGGGCAGAAGCGACGGCTTAGTTGGTAAAGCGCTTGCCATATAAAAATGACGACCTGAGTTTGGATCCTGGCACCGTGTAAATGCTGGGCATGGTGCTACATGGCTGCAACCCCAGTGCTCAGAGGCAGGGATAGGTGGATCCCTGGGAGCAAGCTGGTTAACTACACTAGCTGAATCAGTGAGCTCTGGATTCAGTGAGAGACCCTGTCTCAGGAAGTAAGGGGAAGTGATGGGATAGAATGAGACATCAATGTCAACTCTGGGCTCAGCCTCCATGGGCATATATGCACCCATGTGCATGTGAACTCATACACATATGTGTACCCACATACATACAAACACACAGACATACACACATACCACCCACACATGGTGCAAATGAACAAAGCAACCAGGATTCTTGGCACAAGAAAAAAAAACACAGAAATGGAATTAAAAACTGTGCCTGGTAGTGGAGGTCTGAAATCCCAGTCATGCAGCAGGCTGAAACAGGAGGGTCAAAAGTTCAGGGTCAGCCTGGGAGACTGAGACCCTGTCTCCAACTAGCATCTAGGAAGAGATGTGGATCATAGTAGGCTCCTTACCTAGTATGTGCAATGCCAGGTTCCATCCCCAGTATGAAATAAATAAATAATAAAAGTAAAAACGTTCTAGAAAATGACATTGAATATCAGTATAAACTCAATAGCTCTTTAAAATTCTTTTCTGTGGCTCTATCCACTGGAAAAAAAAAAAAAAGGCCAGGAAATCGGGCGTGGTGGCGCACACCTTTAATCCCAGCACTCAGGAGGCAGAGGTAGGAGGATTGCTGTGAGTTCAAGGCCACCCTGAGACTACATAGTGAATTCCAGGTCAGACTGGGCTACAGTGAGACCCTACCTTGAAAAACCAAAAATAAAATAAAACCAGATGTGATGGTGCACACCTATAATCCCAGCACTTGAAGGTGAAAGCAGAATATCAGAAAGTCAACTTCTGGCTGCAGAGATGGCTCATCTGGTACTGGCAGGGCCTGAGACACTGAGACACCCTCCTAGAAAAACTCCCTAGAAGCCGGGCGTGGTGGCGCACGCCTTTAATCCCAGCACTTGGGAGGCAGAGGTAGGAGGATTGCTGTGAGTTCAAGGCCACCCTGAGACTACACAGTGAATTCCAGGTCAGCCTGGACTAGAGCGAGACCCTACCTTGAAAAACAAGAAACAAAAAAAAAAAACTCCCTAGAAAAGCATGCACGCACGCACAGGGCTGTAGCTCCTGGGTGAGTGTCCTTGGAGAACCACTGGGGTTTGCTAACTGAAAACAGCAGCTCTGGATTGAGGAGAGACCCTGTCTTAAGGAAGTACATAAATGAGCAGTGGAGAAGAACATCTAAAGCTCTTCTCTGGCCTCCCTATGGACTTGCATGGCTCATGTGCATCTGCATACACATGTACATTCACCACACCATGGATACTCTATGCGAGCAACACACACACAGAGAGAAGAAAGAGGAGGAGGAGGAGGAGGAAGAGGAAGAGGAAGGAAAGAAATAAAGCTTGAGCCAGCAGGCATGGTGTCTCATCCTTACAGTCTTAAGCACTTAGCAGTCAGAAGGCTGAGAGGCAGACAGATCACCATGAGTTCAAGACCAGCCTTGTCTACATAGTGAGTTCAGGACAGCTTGGGCTACAGAGTAACACCCTATTTCTAAATAAATAAATAGTTCAAGGTCATCTTTAACTAGAGGCCAGCCTAGGATACATGAGACCCTGCTTCAAAATAAGATAAAAATAAAATAAAATAAATAGAAAAAGAAAGGAAAGGAGGAAGGAAGGACTTCACAGAGATTATAGACACATGTAGTGTCTGGCTTTTTGTGTGTTCTTGGGAGCTGGACTCAGATCATCAGGAATACCCATAGCAAGCACTTTTAACCACTGAGCCATGTCTCCAGTCCCATCTTCACTATTTTTTTTTTTTTTTAGGTAAGATCTCACTGTAGCCCAGACTGACCTAGAACTCAACTCTATAGATCCAGACTGGTCTCAAACTCACAGAGATCCTTTGACCTCTGCCTTCTGAGTGCTGGGATTAAAGGTGTGTGCCACCATGCCTGGCTCATCTCTGAGTGGAGGGATGACTGGTCTTTAACTAAGCCCACTAGCTGGAATGTGAAAGACTGACTGGAAACGGGTTAAGAATGAAGGCAGGATTGGGCTTGGGGACATACACGGGGAAGGTGGTACCAAAGCATCAGGAGTTCCAGGTCACCTACATACAGAGTTTGAGGCCAGTCTGGGCTCAAGGAGTTCCTTCCTCAAAAAGCAAAACCAGCTTTAGCTATTTATTTATTTATTTATTCATTTATTTCTATCAAAACAGAAGAGAGACTAGTTGGAAAAAAGAAGGGATTCTGGAGTAGAAAAAGGGAAGGTGGTGGAGAGGATTATGATCACAGTATATTGTCTACATGGACAGAGGTTGTCAGTTAAAAGTTTTAAACAAGCCAGGCATGGTAGCACAAGCCTTTAATCCCAGCATTCTGGAAGCAGGGGTAGGAGGATCGCTGTGAGTTTGAGGCCACCCTGAGACTACATAGTGAATTCCAGGTCAACCTGAGCTAGAGCAAAACCCTACCTCAAAAAAAAAAGTTTTAAACATAAAAAAGAGTGTTTAGAATAGATTGGCAAGACAGAGACAGACTGGATGTGGAGTTGGTGGAAGAAGAGGAGTTACGGGGAGGTAGAGCTTTCTTATTCCAGCCATCAGGTAGATAGGTGTGGGTGTCATTCACTGACTAGAAGAGGGAAGAACAGGTCTTGAAAACGACCACAAGTTCATCTTTGGAGCTGATGTTTTGGGTTGAAGTGCCTGAAAGAGGTTTAAGAAGGGATGTGATATTTATTGAAGTTAGAAGTCAAGAGCTCAAACTTCATTCCCCTTCACCCACTATAATCTAGCCCCTGGCTTAAGTTTCTTCCAATTCAGGGACCAGGATATTGCTTCTTTTCCCAGATGACCACACAACCAGCCCTTTGTAAATATTTGGATCTCAGGTCCAATTTCACCTAATCAGAAAATCCTTCCCCAGACCCCAAGCCAAAGTCAGAGCCAGGAGACAGCTACTGATCCATATTGGTCCAATTTTGTTGTGATAATGTTGCATAAAGACGTCTTCCAACAGATGGGGAGAGAAGAAAAAGTTGGCAAACAGGTGCAACTGCACCTGCAGTTAGTGGCTGAGTATGTGGCTCAGGTGGTAGAGTACTTGTCTAGCACGTATGAAGCCCTGGGTTCAATCCCCAGCACCACGTAAGTTCCCGTAGTCCAAACACTTGAGAGGTAGAATCAGGAGTTCAAGGTCATCCTCAACTACATAGTGAGTTCAAGACCAGCCTGATCTACATGAGATCCTATAACAGAAGCGCCAATAACAAAATGAGCCTGCAGTTAGACAGGAAGAATGAGTTGTAGTATTCTATGGAGCAGTAGGGTTTCTATAACTTTAATGCTGACTCATGTTGCAAAAGGTTATCAGAAAGGATTTTGAAGTTCTCACCACAAAAGAAAATAGAAAGATTTGAGGTAATAGATCTGCTAAGTACTGTGATTGAATCATTAAATATGTGCAATTTTGTGTGTCAATTACAAATAAAAACTGAAAAAAATATCTTTCAGAAAAATCAGTGTTCATTACAGTGAATATTGATTTCTTACCCAGGGGACTGTGGGTCAGCTGGGCTGGGCCGCGCGCGCGCGCACACACACACACACACACACACACACACACACACACACACGCACGCATGCAGGCACGCACACATGCACAGCAGTTTCACATGCTTGCTCATTCTGAGTCCAGCTGATGGACTGCCCACTCTCTGGGATTCTCACGGCCAAGGACAGTTGCTCAAGAGGTGGGAATGGGGACACTCCACAGCCCAGAGCTGGTTGCTGTCAATTCCATACGTATTCATTGGATCCAAGCAAGTCACATGGCCAAGTCTAGTATCAACAGAGTGAGGAAGTATATTCCTCCCACTGTGGGGAGAACTGGGGGAAATAAATATTTGCTGAACAATAATACAACCTACCAAGTGACCCAATTCCTTTCTTTTTTTAAATTTTGTAGTGTGTGTTGTATGTGATATAGCACACCACATGCTCGCTCTCCCAGAGGGGCAGGAAGGGTGCTTGCCTATGGTGGATAGAGGGGAACATCAGCTGTCCCCCTCCATCACTCTTCTACCTGGTCTTGTTTCTGAGCCAGTTTCTTTATTAATTTTGGAGCTTGTAGGTTCCAACAATTCTTGGGTCTCTGCTCTTCTGCATGATGGGGGTTACAGGAGTGAATGGCCACATCTGGCTTTTAAAAAAATTAATGTAAATATATATATAAGAGTATAAACTGATATATATATATATATATATATATATATATATATATATATCAGTTTATACTCTTATCCTCTCACCCCCACTCCTGTTTCCCTGGAGTCCCTCCTTGGCAGGGTTATGGTATTTATTGTGGAATCATGAAGACCTCAGTCAGTCCCTGTGGGGTAACAGGGGGACTGGGCCTCACTGTATTCCTACCCATATTGTGGTGCTTATAATCTTTCTGCCCCATCTTCTGCAATGTTCCCTGAGCTATGATAGGCCTGTTGGCAGTCTCATTTAGTGTTGAGTTCACTGTAGCCCTTGGATTTGCGCTTTGATGGGTTTTGATTGATCACCCTGTCACCATCACCCTGGAGCTGGTTGTCAGGCTAGCAGTAAGAGCAGAATTCATGTTGCCACTTCCTCTGCAATTTCTCCTGAGCCCCGGCAGATGTGGTAGAGGGGGAAAGTCTCATGATGAGAAGTAGGCTCTCTTTTTGTCTTCTCAATGGATCTTTGTTCTCCTCCGTTTTCTCTGCCTTCTGTAAAATAAAACAGATTCTCTAACCAATGAGAGCAGCAGGGTGCCTTGCTTATTCAGGCTGTTAGTGACCAGTATCTTCCAGAGGTTCCCATAGTGCTTTCTAGTACTATGAGGGCTAGCCAGGAAAGAGCTGGTTTCCCTTTCAGTTCCAACATGGTATTCCAATGTCCTGTGACTGCAGCCTGTGGTGTCTTCAGCAATAGGGTCTTACCTTTTAGCTCTGGCAGGTAATCAAGAATTTTGGCAATGGTCTACATTGTGTTGGGGACCTCATGGGTCTCCCTTGCTGACAGACAGCTCACTGTGGGGGTAGGGCAACCCAGTTCTGGGCCTGCACACCCAGATCTTTACATGGGATCTGGAGATACAACTTGGGCCTTAGGCTGGAACAGGAAGTGCGCTTAATCATAATAAGCTGGGGCTGAGCCACACTGAAGGATCTCCCTAGCCCTTCTTCTTTTTTTTTTCCTAGATGGCCACACTCACTGACTAATCCCCCATGCTCTTATGAAATTTTATATTTTATAAAAGAATGAATAAGAGAATGTGGCTAGGCATGGTGGCGCACGCCTTTAATCCCAGCACTTGGGAGGCAGAGGTAGGAGGATCACGGTGAGTTCGAGGCCACCCTGAGACTACAGAGTGAATTCCAGGTCAGCCTGGACTAGAGCGAGGCCCTACCTCAAAAAAAAAAAAGAGAGAATGTGTCTTTTGAGACAGGAAGTTTATCTCCACTCTTGAAATGAGGAGCCCAAGGCTCGAGGCTCCAGAAGGGAAGTTACTTGCCTAAGGTCATAGAAACCAGCTTGGTGGCTCCTTCAGTTCAGCTCCCTGCATATGAGGAACCAGACAACAAAACGCTATTTTCTGCATACTAAGGTCCTATCACCCTCTCATTGAGACTTGGTAGACAGGCATCTCTTTTGGGGAGGGGGTGGAAGACACCAGAATGTCTCCTGGCTGATTCAGTCTCAGGTTTCACTCAGAAGCTGGATATGACTTTGACTCCTCGCTTCTGCTTTCCCAATCCCTAGGTGGCGTGTGTTGAATGGGTGAGTCATGGGCTTTGTGAAATGTAACTGCTGATTAAGTGTGCTGTGAATTCTGTGCCCCCCCCCCAACTGTGCCCACCTCTAAGGTACAGACAGTCGGGGGCCCTTCAGTGTCAGACACAGAATGGAGCACGAGGTGGAACTCAACAATGAAGCACAGATGAAGAAAACATCATTCAGCAACTCTTTCAAAGCAGGTGTTACCTAAGGCTTTATATATCTGCTTTACCTAAGACTTAAAACTGCGGGGTCTGAGTAACGTTTGAACAGCTCACCATGACGCTAGTTTGTTTCTGCAGGTAGGAGTGCAGGTATGTTCCCGATTGTATGGGCTACAATGGGAACTGGATCTGATAGGGATCCGATGGTTATTTCCCATCTGGAGATCTTTTCAAGTTCGTACTCGCGTGCAAAAAGCAATTACTTGCCTGTTGGTTGGGAAACTCCTGGCAATCATCATTCTCCAGAATCCTCCTCCCACACATTGTCACAAGCCTGCTTGCAAAAACACTGAGTCAATTTCCAACCACTCCTTTGGTGGACAAGCCAGTGTGCATCTACCGCATGCCAAGTGCTGAGGGAGCCGCCACGGTGCCGGGTGATAGGCAGGGAAACAGGTGGTGATCAAGTGCGCAAAGCCCACATTCATTCCATAGCTGACATGGATGGGGAGGGACCGTGGGCCAGACACTGTGCTAAGTGCTCCCCGTGGATTAGCACATTTAATCCTCGCAGCAAGTTGATGAGGTAGAAGCTATTATTACACTCTTTTACAGCTGTGGAAACTGAAGTGCAGAGAGGCGAAGGAACTTGCCCAAGGTCACATAACTAGCAGATGGCAGAACCGACATTTGACTCCAGAGACGGGGTGTCTTAACTGCTACCCAACACTGCCTCCTGCTAGGCACTTGCCCAAATTCCAGGGGCAGTAAGTGGCAGAGTTAGACATCAAACCAGAAGGGTTCATTCAGCCTTCCTTGAACCTGCTCTGACAATAAAGCATCCTTCAACCTTCCAACCCTATTCATTGCTGGATACTTGTGACTTTGAGGAACCTTCCTTTTCATGTCCACAGAAATGGGGGAGGAACACTCCTTACCCAAAAGAGCTGTAGAAGGGCATGTTTGAGAAGACAGCGGTGCCCATGGAACACGGTAGGCACCCAGTCAAGATATGTCTGTATTCTTTCTGCTTTCTAGGAGTTGGGTGGAGTGGGGCATGTGGTCCCAGGAAGGAACCCTCCTGGTGAACTCTAGAACTAAGCATAGACTATGTCCAAGGAGAAGAGGATAGGGCCAGAGATGGGGCACTGGGTGAAAAGTCAAGGCTTGCCATGCATCCAGAAAGCTCCATTGAGGGAACTGTGGAATAAACAACCCCCAGAAGGAGAAGAGCTTTGTTTGTAATCTTTCCTGTTTTCCCAGCCTGGCCCAGTCCCAAAACCTCTTCTTAATCTTGTCAGGATTTTGGCACTCTGCCTCAGGAAGGAGCCGCCAGGCAGCTCCACACTAGCCAAGTTTTCAAGGAAGTGATGTCGTTTGTGGGTCAAGAGAAAGCAAGAGGCTTTCTGGAAGAGGGAAGGAGGCTGAGACAGAAACAGGCAAGGGCCTCGCTGGCCAGAGCGCCTTGAACCAGTGGAGGAGCTGAGGTTTATAATGATGCGAGGTTTACTGGTGGTGCTGGTGTCCACTGCATGGGCTGGCTGCTCACCTCACTTCATTGTTTAACAATGTTTCTGTTATGGAATTGTCAAAAGTGAAAAAAAAAAAGGTTCTGATGATGTGAGAAAATTCAAACCTGGTACTGAAAACCTAATCAAAATCCTTTGGCTGGGGGGGGGGGTCATAACCTCTGGGGGGACTCTACTACTGTTGTATGGCTACATAGATATATTATAGCCACCAAACTGCTCTCCAATCACTTATATTTATGCCCATATATTGATCCTACTCACTTTTGGTAGAAGCTTCTCTTTTCAGATGGTGGTAACCAATGGGATCACTCAAAAGGCGCCATAGTGCTGAGAAGAAGTGACAGTGGAGTGTTCAGCACTAAGTGAGACATCTCTAGCACAGCCTCCAAGGCTCAGGGACCATTGAGGAAAAGGTGGCAGAAAGAATGCAAGAGCCAAAGGAAGAGAAGGAGTGCTTTGCAATACAGTCTTCCAGACACACTGTGGTTGTGGCATTCAAGACCTCACTGTGGCCGACACACAATACCTACATAATAGGAGGGATAAAACATGATGACATCAACATGGAAGGGAGACTAGCTGGAAAGAAGAAGGGGTTCAGCAAAGGGGATTTGGGAGGGGGAAAAGGGAGGGGAGTGTGAGGGGGATTATGATCCTGGTATAGAAGTTGTCAATAAAAAGTTACAAAATGGGCTACAGAGATGGCCCAGCAGTTAAGGCACTTGCCTGAGATGCGTGGCAACCTGGGTTCAATTCCCCAGCACCCACATAAAGCAAGATGAACAAAGCAGTGCATGCATCTGGAGTTCCCTTGCAGTGGCTGGAGGCCCTGGTACATCCATTCTCATTCTCTCTCTGTGTCTGTCTCTCTCTGCTCGCAAATAAATACATATTTTTAAAAGTTAAAAAATGTTTTTTGACAATTTCATACATGTATACAACGTATTTTGATCACTTCCCTCCTCTCTCTCTGTTTTGTTTTTTTCTAGGTAGGGCCTCACTCTAACTCAGGAACTTCCTCCATAGTCCCAGGCTGGCCTTGAATTTACAGAGATCTCCAACCTCTGCCTTCCAAGTGCTGGATTAAAGGTGTGCACCACCACACACACCTTCATTCATCTCTTTAAAAAACCTCCCTTGATCCCCTTCTCTTCTCACTGAACTCCTTCCTAACTAGTTCTCCTCCTTCCTCCCCCCACGTGGGGTTTCACTCTAGCCCAGGCTGACCTGGAATTCACTCCTCCTCTTTTATGTCATTTTTTTTTTTTGCATGTGTGTGTGACCCACTAAGTTTAATTAGACCTGTTTGCATGAGGCTGGAGAGGAGTTATTTGTTGGAGCATGGACATATTACAAAGAGGAACATCACCCTCCCTCCCCCAACAACCATCATCTGCCAATAGCTCCTCAGAGAGGGTTGGAGCCTCGTGAGCCCCTCCTCCATCCACGATGGAAGTTGCTAGACCCAATCTCATGCAGGTCTTGTGCAGGAAACCACAGCTTCTGTGAGTTCATGTTTGCCACGATCAGGACATATCCAGGAGCTAGCATTTCACAGCACTCCTCCCCATCCTCTGATTCTTATATTCTTTTTGTCCTCTCTTCTGGGATGTTACCAGAGCCTTTGAGGGGGTGATATCCATGACCCATTTCAGGCTGAGCACCCAATTGTCATTTATTTTTAGCACTCTGACTGGTTATGAGTCTCTGCATTAACTGCTACCCAGTGGTGCGAGGGAGGGAAGCTTCTCCAACCAACACTGAAAGCAGCACTTTTCCAATTAGCCCAGGCTGGCCTCAAATGGGTGATCCTCCTGCCTCAGCCTTCATGCCTTCAATGTGGCATCTCAGCCATCTACTTTACCTCTTCTGATGGTATCCCCAGTGGTAGGAGAAAAAGTTCTAATCTTCCAAAATCTGTGCCCTTCTTGCCAGATTTGGGAGTTCTACAGAGACGTTCCTACTATCGGGTCTCATAGCTCAGGAAAATGGTGCAGTCATTTGTCTTAGCACAGAATACACTGGAAAGATGTTTAAGGGACCTGTGGGACCTCCTTGCTTTCTCAGAGGCAGAGCAGTTGCTACAGTCAGAATACCATCCCATGGTGGGTGTGGCATTAAGCCAGTTGGCAGCTGTGGGGTCTCTGTAGCATCTTCACCCACTTCTCACTCTAGGATTACCCAACAGGGCAGAACTGCCTTCCCTCCAACTTCCCCACCCTTGTTTCTAGCAACCTCTCCCCATCCTAGAGCTGGAGATTTGGGAGTTCAGATGTGAGTCCCACCAGTACTGGAGGATGACACAGTGGCTGTAGAGACTATAGTGCAAAGATGTTGGCCATGTGAGAAATGAGGGTGAGACCATATGAGAGACACAACAGTTCCCAAGCACCTACCGTGTGCCTGTGCAGTGCCAGACACATTCAACCTGCTAGGTTGCCTCACGGTCACACTTTCCTCGAAGGAGATTCATTCCTACCTTGCAGATCAGCTACCTGAGGCTCACGGAGGACATGGTTCCTTCCTAACTCAACCTCTTCCAGTTCATAACCTCTGAGCTCCAGGCCAGGCTATCTGTTTTATCTTGGGCAGCTTCATTTGTGTGTCCCACGTGCTTCTGAAACTCAACTTGAACCAACCTGAACTCCTCACCTTCTCCTCCTACAGTAGATTTCTGGTTTCATCACAGCCTTGATCTGAAAATCCTCAGTAGCCTCTCAATGCCCTCAAAACAAGGCCCTTACCAGGCCTCAGAAATCCTGGCCCATTCTGTCCTCTCTGTGTTCATGTTGGGTGGCTCTCTACCTTCTGCCCCCTCCCAAACCTGGAGCTTCGGACAAGCTGGAATGTTTACTGTTCCAATTTCACTTCCAGGTCTCAGCACAGGCTTTTCTCTGTCTTTGTCCACTCCTTCTCATCTTTCAGGTTTCAGCTGAGTCACCACTTCCTGACTACCCCCTTCTTTAGCGTCATGAGCTGTCCCTAGATTGAATTCTACAGTTTCTCATTACTTCCTCAACTGGCCTACCCACCCCTCCCCCTCACATGTCCTGTATTTGACAACAAAGCTTTCCCAAGTCACAGAATGCTGGAGGCAGAATCTCCACATAGTTATAATTTTTCTACTAGCTACATTTTTAAAAGACAAAAGAAAATAGATGAATTTATTTATTTGAGATACTAAATATGCACATATGATTTATTATTCGTGTGTGTGTGAGAGAGAAAGAAAGTATGCATGTGCCAGGGCCTCTTGCCACTGTAAAAGAACTTCAGACCTATGTGCCACACGGCTACTGAAGAATCAAACCCAGGCTGTCAGGCTTTACAAGCAAGCATCTTTAACCACTGAGCCACCTCTCAGCCTGAAATTAATTTTTTTAAATATTTTATTTATTCATTTTCAAGCAGAGAGATAGATAGATAGATAGATAGATAGATATAGAGAGAGATAGATAGATAGAGAGAGAGAGACTGAGAATGCACCAGGGCCACCACCTTGTGGGTCTGGCTTATATGGGTCCTGGGGAATTGAACCCAGGGCCTTAGGCACTGGAGACAAGTGCCTTAACTGCTGAGCCATCTCTCCAGCCCTGAAATTAATTTTTTTAAACAGACAGGGTCTCAAGTAGCTCAGGTTAGCCTCAAACTTGCTAAGTAGCTGAGGATGGCCTTGAACTCCTAATCATCCTGCCTCTACTTCCTGAGCGCTTGGGATTATAGGCACTGACCACCATACCCAGATGGAATTCATTTTCATAACATATTTAAAGCAATATTTCAAAAACGTTATTATTTCAACATGTAGTCAATGTAAGAATTATTGCTATTTTATTTTTATATGAAGACTTTGAAATCTGATATGTATTTTATACTCAGGGCCCATCTTGATTTGGGTGAGCCAATAACACTGAGGGCCAGTGGCTCCCAGATTAAGCAGCACAGTTTTTGGAGAATGATTAAAGCTGACTGGCCTGTTTCCTGTTTGGGGGGACACTCATTTTCAGAAATATTCTAGGCATCCTGTAGAAGAAAAAACAAAGATTCTAAGTTAAATAAGTCTTGAAAACACTAACTCGGTGGGATAGGGTTTTCTGCCTTCGGACCTCCCAGAGTCCTCTCCGTGCCAATGTGATAGCAGACACAGACAGAAAGATGTAGCATTTCCCCCAACGTATTGGAGCTCAGAGTTGTTTTCATAGACCATTACTGGGGATTAGTGTCCAGAGGAATGTGCTCTTGCAGATGTTGTCTTGGCCACATCCTTGACTCAGTAGATCCCACGATACCTACCCACCCCCACATACCCCAAGAAGAACTTGGAGATTCAAAGAGCCACCTCAAGCATATCTGTACCTGAAACCTTCATTACTGAACTAATTCTGGAGGGGCTGTAGAGGGCATGACTCAGGCCAGCAAACAAAAGATGTTTGAGTACAAACAAGAAGTGCACGCACACCTTTAATGCCAGCACTCGGGAGAACCATCATGCCTGCCTTTATTTTTTGAGATATGGTTTCTCACTAAACCTAGAGCTCAGTGATTCAGCTAGACTAACTAGCCATCAAGTCCCAGGGAGCCTCTGTCTGTGCCACCCTGGCACTGAAATTATAGGCACAGGCTGCCATGCTTTGGCTTTTATGAGGGTGCTTAGATCCTCATGCTTGAACTATGAGCACTGTACCCACTGAGCCATCTTTCTAGGACCCTGGTTTATTTTTTCTTTTCTTTCTTTCTTTCTTTTTTTTTTTTTTTTTTTTTGGAGTCCTACTTCTGCTTCCCAAATGCTGGGATTAAAGGCATTGGCCCCAATGTCTGAATTATTTTAAATATTTTTATTTGTTGAGGGAAGGAGAGAAAGAGAGAGGGAATGGGTACGCTACTTTGTACATTTGTGCATCTGGCTTTATGTGGGTACTAGGGAATTGAACCCTGGCCTACAGGCTTTGCAAGCAAAAAAAACTTTAACTGAGACATTTCCCAGCCCTGTTTCTTTTCAGATTGCTTCGGTGGGACAGGACAAAATCAGACAAGACAATCTGTGCTGTTGGAAGTCATTGAGGATAGTGGTCACCCTTTGGGTGATGACAGGAAGGAAGCATGGAGGAGGGGCTCAGTGTGCTGGCAACGTTCTGTTTCCTGATTAGGTAGAGGTCACACACGCGTGTTCAGTTTATGTGCGTTTTTTTCAGTATGCATTTTACACATCAAGGAAGAGTTTCAGAAATTGCTTTTGTGACAATGTATTACTCTATCCAACTAAGAGAAAAAATAGTATGTCTGATGAGCCCAACTAAAACTATCAGGCTAGTCTGAGATTTGAGCTGTGGAGGAAGAGGTTAACCACCTGCCAGGTGTTTTTCTCATGGATGGTCTGAGCAGCATTTTTTGCTGGCTAAGAGGGCAGCTAGAGGTTAGCGTGCTGCACGGAGGTACCAACCATCCACATCCCGAGAGGAGATGGAGTCAGCTCAGTCATCTTTGAACCTCCAGGCGCCCAGCAGCAGGATGCCTGGAAGTTCTTGAAAACTGACACCTGGGCTCTAAGTGTCCAAGTCTATCACAGACCCCTAGCATCCAGTGGGCATGCAACTAAGTATCTTCTTCCTTCTTACCTGAATTTCAGGCATAACTCGAGAACCATTAGTAGGTCCAGGCCTCCTGCAAGAAGTGCTAGGCATGCCTCATTTAGGGCAAGCAAGGATCACAGAGGCAAGCACATCTGGGCTAAGAAGGGAAGGGGAAACGAAACACTGCCATAGTTCACATGTGCTCAAGCAACTACAAAGAAGCCACCTGTGGTCAGTTAAGAGTAGCTGGTGGAGAGAGGGGGTGGGGTAAATAAGGTGGATTTTAAGCGATGGAGACAGGAGGCAAAGAAAAAATTGATTAAGAATAACAAGCAATGCATTACAGGGTGAGGGCAGGTGGGTTTGGAGTGGAGGAGAGTAGGTTTCAGGTAATGAGGATGGGGAAGGTCAATGAAAACAGCAGGTTAATAGGTTACACACAGTTGTGCACAGGAACGAGTTAGAATTGTGAGACATTAACAAGACATGTAACTAACCAGTTCTCTCATCTGTGAAAATGGGGCAGTAATAGTTCCTTCCTTTGGGGTCGTTGAGAGGATGAGATTAAATGATGCATAGCTAATATATCTATAGCTGGGCATAGCGGTGTGAATAGCTACTCAGGAGGCTGAGACAGGAGGTTTGCTTGGGCCCAAAAACTCATAGCCTGCCTGAGCTGCATAGCAAGCCTCCCATCTCAAAAAAGAAACAAAAGAAAGTTGTGTGAATCTTGTTGTTGCTGTAAATAATAATGACACTGATAATATGATAAGGAAAGACTTCTATTTGGGAAAGGAGCCTAGGTGAACTGACTCCAGAGCCAACAACAACCAGAAATCTAGAGGGGAGAGGAGGAAAAGAGACACCACCCAGAGCAGGGGTTCTTACTTTAGAATACCTGAGCTTTTACGCAAAATGCTGTGTTTAAGCATATTATCTTGGGAGGAAGATGAACTAGAATCACATCAGTGTCTCAGGGGTTCATGGCATGCATGCATACACACACACAATGCACACAATGCATTCTTTCTTTCTTTCTCTCTCTTTCTCTCTCTCTCTCTCTCTCTCTCTCTCTCTCTCTCTCTCTCTCTCTCTCTCTCTCTCACACACACACACACACACACTAAAATATTACTGAGCCCAAACAGGACATGGTGGTCCATGCCTTTAATCCCAGCACTCAGGAGGCAGAGGTAGGAGGAATGCTGTGAGCTCAAGGCCAGCCTGAGACTACATAGTGAATCTCAGGTCAGCCAGGACCTCCATGAAGTGAGAGCCAAGAGAAGAGGCAAAAGAGAGAGAAGTCTTAGAGAATGAAGCCAGCTCCCAGTGGGTGGAATGGGAGTCAACTCAGCTATCATTTGGCCCATAAAAGACTTGCACAGGCGGTTGGCTGAAGGTTGGGTGAGTGGATAGATGAGCAGGCAGCCTGACCAGGAAGCTGAGGACTAGAGACAGACTTCAGATCTGGGTGAGGGGAGGGAATAATACAGACCTTGACTGTGTTTCTGGGAACCCTGCAGGGATTGAAAGGAGACATTTTTCCGTTTGCCTGATGTGATGGGAAAGAACTGTCAGCTAGTTTACAGTTTTCCCATCTGAAATACATCTATTTACAAAAGGCCCTGTGCCAGGAGGGATTCTTAACGGCCAGCCCTATGGCTGTCTTAGTGACAGTTCCCCAGCAGAGCAGAGTGGATAGACAGCTGTAGGCTCCCATCCTGACTCAGTCATTTCATTCATCAATAATTGCTTCTTGAGCACCTACTATGTGTCCAGGATACTATTAAGTGCTGGGGGTATAAATATGAATAAGTGATGGGCTCTGAGCAAAGAAAGAAGGAAGGAAGAAAGGAAGGAAGGAAGGAAGGAAAAAAGAAAGAAAGAAGGAAAGAAAGAAGAGAAAAATGTAGCATGTTATTGGGGAAATTGACAGTGACAGTACAGTATGATAGGTGCTAGCCTGGAGCCAAGCACAAGTTGCTATAGCAACCAAGAGGAAAGACATGCTTCTCCAGATCTCAGGCTCCTTGTCTGCAAAATGGGGATGATGTCGTTCATCATAAGCAATTTTCTGGCATATTTCAGGCCCTGAATTGACACACATAGGAACTTACTGCTGCCCATATTTTATTCACATATTGAGTAAATGTTAACTGAGCCCCCTATATGTGCCAGGCACTGCTTCAGTTAGTAAAAGTTTTGCATTTAAATATGTATAGAAATGAAAAAAATAGGAAAAAAATCCCTGTGTTGGTCAAGATAACATTCCAGTTGGGATGGGGGTGGGCGAACAAGAAGCAAACAGGTAAAATATTTAGACATAGACAAGTGCCTGGGAGACAAATAATACAGGAGTGAGAGGCGGAAAGAAAAAGGGCAGAGAGTGTGATAAAGTCAAGGGTAGTTTCAAGCCAGGCTGGTGGTGCACCCTTTAATCCCAGCACTCTGAAGACAGAAGTAGGAGGATCACTGCGAGTTAGAGGCCACCCTGAGACTACAGAGTGAGCTCTGGCTAGAGTGAGACCCCACCTTGAAAAAAAAAAGTAGGTTCCTTGAAAAGAAGATGAAAGAGAAAAGACATTGAGACATCTGAGAGAGAGGTTCTAGAAGCACCCACAAATGCAGAGGGCTAAGGCTGGAGGGTGAGTGCGTGTTGAGGATCTTACAGAGCCCAGAGTGGCTGGTAGGTGACCCAAGTAGACAGCACCAGCAGATGGGAGTCAAATGAGACTTAGGAGGGAAACCGGAGGGGAAGGTCTTGAGGGAGCATCGTGAGGACTTAGACTTGACCCTTAGGGAGATGGGAGCCATTGGAGAACTCTGATGGCTGCTGCTCTGTTTTAAGGGATGCCTCTGATTTTAAGTACCACTTGTTCTGCGTGTGAGCATGGACCATGAGGAAGGCAGAGAAGCAGAAAATAGTTAGGAGGCTCCTGGGTTGCATAAGTAGAGGTGGTAGAAATTTGGGCTAATGTGAAAGCAAAAGAAGTGGTGTGAAAATGGTTAGCATCTGAAGGTAATGACATCAGAATTTGGTGACAGATTAGATATGAGGGGCAGGCGGGCAAGGGAGCCAAGGATGACTTTTAAAAAATATTTTTATTTATTTATTTATTTGCAAGCAAATAAACAGGAGAGAGAGAGAAAAAAAAAAGAGAGGAAATAGGTGTGCCAGAGTCTCCAGTCACTGCAAACGAACTCCAGATGCATGTGCCACTTTGTGAATCTGGTCTTACATGGATACTGGGAAATCCAACCCAGGTTGTTAGGCTTTGCAGGCAAGCGCCTTAACTACTGAGCAATCTCTCCAGCCCACATCCAGCTTTTGATGTGGGTGCTGAGGATCCAAACTTGGGTCCTCATGTCTACATGGCAGGCACTTTATTGACTGAGCCATCTCTCCAACCCTGGGATTTGGAGTCTTTAACATTGTCTTTTTTAATTTTTTTATCAAGTTTGTAAGGCTGGACTTCTTATGGAAGAATCCTCCTGGATTCCCTTCCCTGAAGGCTCTCTAACAAGGTCCCAGAAATCTGTGTTTAATTGATGGGTTACTTCATCTATCTCTTCTACCAGATAACCTCCCCCACCACCCAGGTGGAGGGAGGCTATGTTAAACTCATTACAGTACTACTAGCCAGGCCTGGCATCACACAGACTCAGGATGTCGGTGGAACTTAACTACATTGCAGAAGCTGATGAGGAACATCTGTCTTCCTGGGCTCTGAGTATCTTTCTCCAGCTTCACTGGCAGAGCTTGTTGTCTGTTCTGCCAGACTCCATTCCTGGTACCCACAGCCTGAATCCTGGAAAGACAGAGACATCCCCTGCAGGCCTGGACTCTGGGAGGAAAATTTCCTCAAGGGCCTGAAGGATAAACCATCCAGAAAAACTAGTTCTCTTGAGTCAATCCTCTGGTGGTTTCCTGGGGGAAAGGGCCCAGAACCCTGGAGGTAAGGATGAAAGCAGCTTTTGGTCTTAGAGGAAAAGCAAGCTGTCTCCACCAAAAGGATATGTCTCCTTATCTGACTCAGAATCCTGGTTGTAGCATGTGGACCAGCACTTTTACGAGGGGTTGGCATGATCCAATAGCCCCGAACTAGAAATCAGCAGCTCCTCTTATTAGGTGTGTGTATTGTCCATCATGAGGCTTCTCCAGCTACTGCTTGTTTATAATGGAGACTTCTGAAAAACTTGTCTAAACTTGCAGTCCCCACTTCCTCACCATTCATTCACTTCCTCTACTAGGCCCATCCCTAAACTAAGGCTGTCCATCAGGCCCTCCCAATGACCTCATCTTGTCTTAATTATTTCAGGTAGTACCACAGTGCTAACAAGTTACAGTTCCTCTCCTGGGCTTCAAAGCCATGTGTCTAATTGCCTTCCAGACATTTTTGACTCACCTTACTCACACTTCAAACTCCACATGGGCAGGGCTGGCTGACTTTATCATCTTTCTTCCAAATTTGGTCAACTCCCAGAATTCCCTGCTCTTGTAAATGATGATTCTCATCACATTTATTTTATTTTATTCTATTCTATTTTGGTTTTTCGAGGTAGCATCTCACTCTAGCTCATGATGACCTGCCTGGAATTTACTATGTAGTCTCAGGCTGGCTTCGGGGACACTAGTGATCCTCCTACTTGTATCTTCTGGGTACTGTGGAATTGAACTCAGGTCATTAGGCTTTGCAGGCAAGTTCTTTAACCACTGAGTCATCTCTCCAGTCCAAATTGCCAACAAACCCAATTCAAGAGAGCTTGTGGTTAAAGAGATGGTTCTGTTCAGTGGTTGAAGGCACTTGCTTGCAAAGCCTACCTGACCTGGTTATATTCCCCAACACCCACATAAAGCCAGATGAACAATAAGGCACATGCACCTAGAGTTCATCTGTATGGGCAAGAGGCCCTAGTGTGCCCGGGCTTAGCCACATTCTCTCTCTCCCCCTCTCAAATAAATAAATAATTTACAAAAAAAAAAAAAAAAAAACAACCAGAAAAACAGAGAGCCTGCATGAATTGGGCCTTTCTTACTCCTCCAGCCTTGTATAAGTCTATTTCTCTGTGCCAACCAAAGAGTATTAAAGGTTGGGTAACCTTATAAAGAAGAGAGGTTTGTTTTGACCCACAGTTCTAGAGGTCCAAGGTCAAGGGGCTGTAACTGGTGATGGCGTTCTTACTGACAGAGTCCAGGGGTGGGACAGAGCTGCATGTGGCAAGGGAGACAAAGCACACATGTGTGTGTCTTCGGATTTCGCTCCTTCTTTCTAGAAAAGCACGAGGATTTAATCAAGGGAGTTCTACTACTCTAACGATCTTATTTAGCTCTAATCAATTTTCAAAAGCCCCACTTCTAAACATCATAGATCAGATCGAGCCCTCGTACCACTTCAAGGTAGTAAGACTTCAGGGGACCTTCAAACCCTATCCACACCCTGTCATGCCTCATCTCTCATTACCCTTCTTCATGTTCCCTCCCCCAGACATGCTGAATAAACAGTAGCTCCTGAAAGAGAGCCCACCCTCCTGAGGGTCTAAGTTTTTTCCAAACATTCCCCTTGTGTTCTAGAACTCATTTTCCTCACTTGTCTGTCCTTCCTGACTTTTAACCTGCTAACATGTTTCCACCTTCAGGCCCAAGTTCAAATGTCCCTTCTGGATAGCATCTCCTCTAAAGATGCCTCTGTTTATTTAACCCAGTAGCACCTTTCATGGAGTGTTTCCTGGGATCCCCATCTTTGCCTCTCTATCTCCCACTGCTCTCTGGCTGGAAGCCGTTGGAATAAGCAACAGCAGAATGCCCCAGCAGCACACCCTATGAGAGGGTGAGTCAGAGAGAGTGGCTGTCACCCCTTCTCCTTGGCTACATCCTAGCCAGGTCCCAATCCTGTTAGTGTCATTCCCTCCCCCCCCCCCATACACACCTGTCTATTCTCACTGTGCTGCTCATAGTTGCTCCTATTCCTGTTTCTTTCTTTTTTTTAATAAATATTTTATTTATTCATTTTCAAGCAGAGAGGAGAGAGAGAGAGAGAGATATTGAGAGAACGCACCAGGGACACCACCCTGTGGGTCTGGCTTATGTGGGAACTGGAAATTGAACTTGGGGCCTTAGGCACTGGAGGCAAGTGCCTTAACCGCTAAGCCATCTCTCCAGCCCTTATTCCTGTTTCAAAGCCTGCCCTAGCTCACCCTGCAGTAGCTCCATTCCTGAAGAGCTCTCCTTCCTTCCAGCTTCATTCTATTCTTTACCTTCACATTCACCTACTAATTCATCCTGATCAAGGCTATTTGTGCCCACAAATCACTGCTTTTGCACATGTTCCAGTTCTTTCTGCAACACCTTCCCCTTTCCTCCATACACTTCCCCCTCCTCATCTTTCAAGAATGACATAGAAATGTAATTTTTTTCCAACAGTGCCCACCCCCACACATCTGGACTTGACTCCATCCCAGAGTTTCCATAGCAGCTGGTGGCTGGCCAACTCCTCCCTGTTATTACTTCTATGTTAGGGTAAACATTGGGGAATGTGTCTGTCTCATTATTAGACTAGGAATTTCTCCAAAATGAGACTTAGGTCTTGTTAGTATTTGTAGTCACAGGGTATACAGTAAGACCTGTATACCTCAGAGTACCTATTATATAGAGTGCCTATTATCATTCCTCAGGAAATACTGATTAAATGAATAAATGTTCTCATCATAAGAGTGCTGTTTTGTGGAAGGAAGACCATGGTAGGCTCAGATTTGTAATCTTAGTACTCTGGGAAGATGAGGCAGGAAGATAATGGATGTAGGTGGGTGTGGTGGCGCACACCTTAGAATCCCCACACTTGGGAAGCAGAGGTAGGAGGATCGCTGTGAGTTCAAGGCCAGCCTGGGACTACAGAGTGAGTTCCAGGTCAGCCTAGACTAGAGTGAGACTACCTCAAAAAAATTATGTATGTATGTATGCACACTTGCTTGCATTCTCTTGCCACTCAAGGAATGTCAAGGAATGGCTGGGGGAATTGAAGTCAGGCAGTCAGGCTTTTTAAGCAAGCACTTTAACCACTGAACCCTCTCCTCCCTCCCTCCTTTCCTCCCTCCCTCCCTCTATTATTATTATTATTTTTTAAATTTATTGTCCATAATGAGTTACAACATTTAGTGGGCAAACAATGAGTTGTTATCCCCAATTCCCCACTGCCCTCCCCTCCCCCCTCCACTGGATAACCTCCTCCATGGGTCATCTGGATCAGTCCTTGTGACAGGGGACCATGGATAGCCTAGTATTCAGCCAGGTTCTCATGGCCATGCCTCTGGATAATCTCCCCCACCACGGCTCTTACAATCTTTCCGCCCCCTCTTCCGCATAGTTCCC
>PVHP010027075.1:0-24749 GCA_004024765.1 Zapus hudsonius | reverse complement strand
CCTGCCTTTTTTAAAACCAGAAACTCAAACTGTTGCCCAGGGTAGCTTGCAACTCACAGCGCTTCTTCATTCTCATCCTCCTAAGAATTCTGGAATTACAGACATGAGCCAACCACACCAGCCAAAGTCAGAATGACTTTAAAAACCTCATCCAATTTGTAACTGCTGTTTACTGCTGATGGTTGGTCAGCTGACAGGGCTACAATGAGCACTCTCCCAAAAGCCACTGAACATATCATGTCCCAAGACCTTGTCTTTCTTACCTGGCATCTCTGTATTCTGATTTTAATTCCCCCTCCTTCGGGGCCCCCATCTCCCAAGCTTCTGCTTTTAAGCAATTGAAAATGACGGCACATCACTCAGAGAGGTCCTTCCCCAACCTCTCTGTCTCTGCTCAACTATGGCTCAATTGTCTTAATTTCACTGTTTTACTTGCTACCAAAGACAAAAGTGATCAAAACTCATCAATCTTGAGTGCTTCCATTAACCAATCAGGGGTTGTCACTGTTTTAATGTCTGCCCTACGGAGGGCCATTTTTGGTAGCTTAGACTAAATTCTTGTGTGTATGTCCTCTGGGAATAGGTACTTTTAGCCAGTTAAAAGGTTTTCAACTGTGCAGTTAGTCGTAGACACTAGTTGTCGGAGTACAAAGAAAAAAAGAAATAACTCTTCTCTTTACCTTTCAAAATATAAAACAGGCTTGGTAATTTTCTTGTTGCTCCTTGCAAGTCCTAGAAGGCGGTGCATTTACACAACTTCAATGTAGTGAAGAAGAGACAAGCTTTGAAATTTCACACTTGGAGGTAATCAAGGCAACCAGGAGGGAATTTGTAGCCATCTGAACACATCAGGCATCAGGCAGCAAGAAGATCGACAGGTCAGAAATGAATGGCATATGTTTCTGAGTCTCGGCTGTTCATCGACGCAGAGTTTGACATTTAAATTGCAGGCAGCCCTGGGTCTATTCCAGGAGCTGCTCGTAGTTGAACACAGTTCTGATCACTTGCTTGAGGGGCGCAGTGGGGGTAATGAGAAAAAGAAAAAAAGAAAAGAAAATCAAATTGTTCTCGGAAATCGTGTTTAATGTAGAAATCTGGTTAATATTAAAATGCAATCTGCAGTTTTCAAGTATTCTATTCCTCAAGGAAAATATTTCCTGTTCAAGGGGCTGGAGCAGTAAGCACCCCTCTTATTACATCACTTCCTGTGTCAGGCCCAACTAGCATTCAAAATGTATTACCGTATTGATAATGCTAATTTCAAAATGATGCTTTTTTTTTCCTCTTTGGTTAAAGGGTCTGGGCAAAATTCCAATCATATGGATGAATTTAGCTCTAGACAGAGCTGGCCAAACTGATATATTTCAAATATTATATATTCTGTGGTGCTCCCATATCCTGAGGATAGTAGCTCGGGCCTGTTTTCTTCTTATAACATAACATTATATTCGTATGAGTTTTCTAAGAAAACAGCTCTCTCCATGAACTTCAGAAAAGGGGATGTCAGCAGCTCCAGGAAGGAGAGACACCAACATGTTTCTCTACACAAACACAGGCTCTGATCTTGGAATGACCAGGGAATTTGGAATTGATTTCTGCAACCCAACCTTGTGCTGTGTTCAGATCAACTTGGTATTTTCCCAGTAGGCTTGGCTGGCTTTCCCCCACTATGGCTCTCATCAACAGTGCCTATAACCACTGGTATTTATCTCTTCATCCAACTTTTTTTTTTTTCTGTGATGTCTTAAAACACTAAAGCTGATGGCTTATTAGAATGAAGCCTTTTGAAGTATCTGTCCATTACATAGTTACTACAAAGGTAATACTCTTACCTTTTCATTGAACAATTTGGCTTTCACTAACCAAATATCAATATGGAAGATCCAATATTCAAGAGCAAAAGGAGGCCACATCGTTTGTTTTGAGTCCCTTTGTCCTCGGGAGCCTGTGGGTGGCCTGTTGAATGAAGCTGGTTGTCCTCACTGAAGATTCAGATGTGCAAGGTGACAAGAAGCTTAACTTCCATGGAGGTCCAATCAATTCAATTTTTTTGTTTAGTTTTTATTTTGTTTCTTTGGAATTTCCTTCAGGTAGAAAATATTCTGTTCATATTTATGGTTTTCCAAAAATGGATGCAAACATAGAAAATGAGCATTTTTGAGAGGCGCAGCCTTCACCTGGAAACACGCCTGCTCTGAGTTCATGAGGACCAGCCATGCAGTATGCAGGTGACTGTGTTTTGCTGTCTTCCCCCCTCTTTGTCCGGCTGCTCTGACACTCTGTACCCCTCTTCTATGATGAGCCCTGAGCCTTGGTGGGGATGGAGCTGATGGTTACTGCAAGAGTGGGAATCAGTTTCATCAGTGGTGTGGTGTCATGTTTTGATCTAGGTGTCCCCCACAAACAAATGAATGTGCTCTGAATGATCGATCCTCAGCTGATGGCAGTTTGGGTTTTACAACCTCGCTGGAGCTGTGTTTTTGGGGGCAAGCTTATGGGGGTTATAAGCCAGCTTCCCCTTGTCATGTTTGGCACACCTTCCTGCCACTGTTTGCAGTGCTGTGGCGGAGGTGATGTCCACCCCTCTGCTCATACCATCGTTTTCCCTGCCAGGATGGAGTCTGTCCTCGAGTCCTTCAGCCAAATAAACCCATTCCTCCACAAGCTGCTTTTGCTTGGATTCTTTCCAACAACAGAGAAAGAGCAACAAGGGGTCACTGGTAAATTACCCATTCCACAGGACAAACCCTTCCACCCATGATCACTTAAACAACTCTAATTTAACTCAATGGAATAATAATATGAAAGGTACCTGGGGATTAAAGGGAAGAAGATGAGCGTTAATGGGGAAGAGAAAGAGAGAATAATTGAGGGGAATGAGATTAAAATATGTAATAAACATGAGTGAAATGCCTTTTTTTCCTCCAACCAGGGTCTCACTATAGCATAGCCTGATCTAGAGCTCACTTTGTAGTCCCAGACTGACCTCAAACTCAAGACAGTCCTTCTGCCTCAGCCTCCTGAAACAAAAGGCATGCTCTACCACACCTGGCTTTATGTGTGAAATGTCAAAAATGGAAAAAATGGATAAAGAAAACTGGCATTTTTATGTCTTCACAGTAGATGAAGAGTCCATATTTTGTAGTTGCTGTTGGATTTAACTTAAATGTAATTGTATTTAATTTTGTAAAATTTATTTATTTATTTATTTGTGTGAGAGAGGAGAGAAGGAGAGAGAGAGAGAGGAGGAAGAGGAGGAGAGAAGGAATAAGAATGAGTGTGATGAGTGCACCAGGGTGTCTTGCCACTGCAAACAAACTCCAGATGTGTGCTCCACTTTGTGCATCTGGCATTACGTGGGTGCTGGGGAACCAAATTTAGACCATCAGGCTTTGAAGGCAAGCACTTTTAACTCCTGAGCCATCTCCCCAACCCTCAAGTGTAATATTAAAATGAGGGCTTAATTATTTCTTTTTCCCCCAAAGCATTCTTGCTGTTTTCTAGGGGCCTTCTCAAGTGATCACTATATCTGAGCACGTCTATAAAAGTGCTATTTTTAATTCCCATTTTCTAGTGTAATGGAGATGTCAAAAGACATGGTACTGGGCTCCAAGTGGAGCATAAATGACTTTGATGAAGAAACCATAGTGAGGCTTGTGTAGATAGAACAGACGACCCACGGAGGAGGATATCCAGCTGATTGGGGATGGGGGAGGGGGGTATTGGGGAATTGGGGTTAACAACTCACTGTTTGCCCACTAAATAATGTAACTCATTATGTACAATTAAAAAAAGAGTGAGACATGGAGAAGATGTCACTAGGCAAAGAAGAAATATATGAGCGACTTTGGGTCTCTGTGAGCATGGTTTTCTAGGCTCAGGAAGCAGGGCAGTGGGTATAAGTGATGTGTGAAAAATTATGGTGTTTTCTTTGATAATATAACCCTGCATCTTAGAATATCCTTGAGAAAATAAGTTTAACAAAACTTAATCATATAATGTACATGATGTGTTTGTATACACACAAGATATTTTCATAAAATATCAGTGGAAAGGAAACCAGATATCCGATCAGAAGATAATATTTTCAATAATTCTAGACAATATGATGATGATGGTCCCTTGGGTCAGAGCTAAGCAAAAGAGGGTAAGTATACCCTCGATGAATTGGACTTCACTACCCTCTTGAACTGCATTAAGTTAACACGATAATAACGGTATAACTTCAGTAACATGAAATATCGATGACTATTGGATGATCAGAAAATGAAATAGGTCAAGTATGGAAGTGTGTCTAGAAGGCAAGGGATATGATGTGCAAAAAGAGATTTTGAATTGTGGGATTGAATTTCATATATTTCTAACAAAATTTGTAACTCAAGCTGGCATTGAACTTGTGACCTTTCTGCCTCATCCTTCCTACCCTGAAAAAAAAACAAAAAAAGAAAAGAAAAGAAAAAGAAAGGACTATAGAGTGTACACCACCATCACACCTGGCATAATCCTTCTGTGTTCTTTTTAACCATTTTTATTGGCTTAAAATTACATATATATATATATATATATATATATATATATATATATATATATATATATATATATATATACAACAATATACTCAGTATCATAGGTCCTTAGATAAAGACATTGAATCCATGATGACATTCCCTTTTATGCATTAGTTATTCTCCCTCCCCATGACTTTTACATTCATTCTGCCCTCTCTTCCGCAAATTTCCCTGAGTCATAGTGGGTGAATTTAAATTTTGCATAGATGGATTCCCACAGCAAGGCAGATAGCCTAAGGAAGGACAATGGAGAGAGGTACCAAGGGTGCCCAAAACTGTTCAAAACACAAATTAAGAGACTCTTACAAACCTAATAACTGTGTTTTATTTTTGATAAGATGGCAAGCCTTTTTTTTTCAATTCTAGAAATGGATTTCATGGTGTTGTATTTGGAAGCTAAATCAGTAGGAATGAAGGTGACAGAAGAAGCACAGTTTTGTTAACGCTGTGAAGTATGGACAGTTATGAACACTTTTTTTTTTCGCAAAGAAGGGTGTTATGACTTGAGTTTCTCAGAGCCAAACATGCCAAGAAATAGTGTGACAATGTCCTAGAAAAACAAGCATGACTAGAAGACTAGTCAAAAATCTCGTTTAAAAGACCAAAGGAGAAAAGAGGAAATATAATTTAAGTTCACACTGATAGAAATATTCTAGGAAAAAAAATACAGCATTAGGAGAGTTTGTTGATCAATATGGATGTTAGTAAAGAGTGTTTGAAAACAGAGATGACAAATAAATGTACAGGAGTTTATTAGTTTATTCATGGAAACATTGGGCCAACATGTCAGCAGAGCTTATATTTGGAAAGACCCCACAAGGGCTGAGAAGATGGCTCAGTGAATAAAGTCCTTGTCATATCAGCATGGGGATCTAAATTCGGATCCCTACACACAAAATCCCAACACTGAGGAGGTAGAGACAGACATCTCTCTAGGGCTCACTTGCTGTGTAGTCTAGCCAAATCCAAGTTTAAGCTATGGGTTCAGAAAGAGATCCTGAGTCAAAAAGTAAGGTGGAAATAAATCAAGTAATATACATGGCATCAACCTCTGGCTTCCACATGCATGCTCACACACATGTCCACATACAACATGCACATGTGAACCCCCCACATATATGAACATACATACAGACATATACACACATACCACCCACACATACACACACATAAGAAAAAAAGCCAAGAAGAATAAGAAAGGCCATATGGCACTGGACACATAGAACTGAATTATGGAGGCACATTAAGATGTGGTGTAGATTTGGGGTGACCAGATCAGAGCCATGGGAACAAGGGAAAGCAATGCCATGTGGCCTGAAAGGAATGGGGGTGTGGGAGGGCAGAATGAAGGAAGGCAGGTGGATCAGGGAGATGGGAAGGTAGGAAAGTCAACTGAAAAATGTTTGAAAATTCTGTGACACTTACCACTTCATACACTTGTTAAAATGGTAAAATTCCAATAAAAAGGCATAGGAAGCATCTTCGCTTTTCAGATGGCAGTGACCACTGGGGTGACTCAAAACTCATCAGAGCGCTGAGAAGCAGTGACAGTGGAGTGTTCAGCACTAAGCGAGACATCTCTGTCACAAGGCTTAGGGTCCATTGAGGAAGAGGTGGCAGAAAGAATGTAAGAGCCAAAGGATGGAGAGGAGAGCTTTGCAATACCGTCTTCCACACACAAAGGGGCCTTGGTATTCATGACCTCACAGTGGCTGATGCTACCTACACAAGACCTGTGTAATTGGAGGAACAAACCATGGTGACCTCAAAATAGAGGAGAGACAACTTGGAAAGAAGAAGGGATTCTGTGTAGCGGGTCTTTGGGAGGGGTGCAAGGGGAGGTGTGGGAGGTATTATGATCTTGGTATGTTGTCTGTATGTATGGAAGGTGTCAATCGAAAGTCAAAAAAGAAGATTGAAAACAAATTCTGATTGAGAGAGAAAAGTGAGAATAGGAAAGAGAGAGAAAGAGAGACACACAGAGAGAAGTGATGCTTCCCAGACACGTTATGGAGAAAGAAAAGCAGAGATTTAAGAGGAAGAACTAGGTAGGGGAGGGGTGAGGGACGTGAGGCCGAGATAGAAGACACAGATCTGACGACAGCTCTTCTGATTTTGTAAGATGTAGAAGAAATGTGCACATGTTGTGTCAAAGGGGTGAGAACATTGTATACGTAAAAGAATAGGACGATTGACTCCAAGATCCATGGTAGGAGAGGCCGAGAGGCATGGGAGCAGGAATCGTGGGGAAGTCTTAAAGTATAAAGAGGTAAGAAGTCATCAAAAACAGGAGAGACCGGAGGAATAATCTGGAGGAAGATAAAGGGGGATTGAGAGCTAGTTGCTGTTTTTATTTCTGGAATTACATAGAAAATGCTGCTTGGAGCTAGCCAGTTCATGTCTATAATGAGGCTAGAGATGAGATGAGCAGTAAAGAGGCATTGAAGAGAAAAAGAGAAAATATTTTCCATGGTAACTGTATGCTGAAGCAATGCTGTTGGGATCAAAGTTAGAGTGAGAAGTGTCTGTATCAAAGAAGCACAATTACTTAGATGATTATTATTCTTCACATGTGTGAAGAGTATGCTTGGTGTGGAGTGGGACTCTCTGTGTCTATGTAGATGCACCTGCTCTGTGTACATGCATGCAGACGCCAGAGGAGAAGGTCAAGTGACAGCTACCTTTATCTCCTCTGTCTGCTTCCTTGTGACAGTCTGTCCTTCAAGTCAGAGCTACTGTTTTTACAGTTGTTTTGGTCAGCAAGCCCTATTGATACCCCGGTTTCTGCTCCCCAAAAGACTGGGGTTATAGACATGTGTAGCCACACCCAGCTTTTTACATGCTTCTGGGGAATCAGGTCATCTTATACCCTCAGGATTGGGCCCAAAGCATTCTTAATGACAGGGCCATCTCTCTATTAGTTTTTTTTTCTTATGAAACTTGATATCTTTATTTCCTTATTTCTAAATAGAAATAAACTAGTTAGTAGTTTAAGCAAAAACTTCTTTTTTATTGTCCATAATGAGTTACAGTATTAAATGGGTAAACAATGAGTTGTTATCCTCAGTTCACCAATGCCCCTCTTCCCCATCCCCAACCATCTGGATATCCTCCTCCGTGGGCAGTCTGGATCAGTCCTTGGGGCTGGGGACCATGGATAGCCTAGGAGTCAGCTAAGTAAAAACTTCTGAGATGATGAATGACCAGTAGCCCATATAAAATTATGCCATAATTCATTTTTTCCTGTTTGAATATAGTAAAATATTCGAACATACTGAATATTTTAAATAAAATATAAATAAACATATTATCCTGATATGCAAATATTCAAAAATAAAATATTCACAGGAAATAAAAGTAAAGAAGGAAAGAAAATGCTAACAGAGAACAGGGGAGAGAAGACACAAAGATATGTCTCTAGAAGCCAGTCGTAGAGGTCAGTTTCTGCTTCCAGCTATTTTCAGTGATGTCTTTTCTGATCTGTAGACTTCCACCCAGAAAGTCACCTATCTAAGAGGCTAAGGCCTAAGTTGAGACTGTGATGAATCAATATGGACACTTTGACAATCATATACCTTCTTTGCATAGTAGCTTGTTACTAACCTGAACCAACAGAACTGGATGACCATGGAAATAAGACTCCATGTCATTCTAAACATATTGACATGCCAACTGGAATCCAATTCATCTCTCTCCCCAACAATGCTTGTAAGTCCTTGCTAGAGGTAAAACCATGTTTTAAGACAGAGCTCAGACAGTTCTCTCTTGTGTGCTAATTACAGCTTGTAGCTTGTCTTTTTAAGTGTGTGTGTGTGTGTGTGTGTGTGTGTGTGTGTGTGCCTGTTATTACTGCAAATAAATACCTGACACATGGGCCACTTTTTGCACTCAGCTTATGTGATAGCATATATTGTTATTATATTGATTCCCCAGCCGGCAGGCTGTGCATACAAGTGCTTTTAACTGTTGAGCCATCTCCCCTGCATGCTGCTTGATTTTATAAAAGAAAAATTTATAAATTCAATCTTATTGGAACACAGTTATGTTCATTCATTTATTTTTGTCGTTTGGCATGACAGTTGCCACCCTGTGATACGGTTGGTAAAGCATACAATATTGGATTGCACTCCACAGCATAAACTGGTTCGAATCCTATGCACCAGTTGAGGTTATGCATCAGAAAACACAATAACACAGCTGATAAATGCGTGGAGTTCTGTTGAGGGAGCCGGTCATTTTCATTCATGATGGAAACCTTCGGGTTTTTGTACTGAGCAATTGTAAATGAAATGTGATCAGTTGAAAGGCAATATCGGCCTCAGTCTAATCCATCAGGAGTTGGTGGTAGCAGCCAAAAAAATAAACACCGTTTGAAGACTTCGGCTTTAACAAGGCTCTGTGGAATTATAGATGGATGTGTTGTTTTCCAGATGGGTTTCATGTCTTTAGACAGAGTTTTTTTTTCCCCTAGTAAAACTGAATCTTCTGGAAGGGGTCATGGTACCATGTATCTTTCCAGGGCTGCTGGAGAGAAGATGATAGGATCTAAGGCATTTTTGGTCTGTTCCCAAACTCCCCCCAAGTGCCCATTTAGGGGGATGCACGCTATTCACTTTTAAATTATACCTTTGCAGAAATGATGTAGACTGGCTGAATTATGGCAATTGGCAAGAAGGCAGTGGGTGCCTTCTCTCATTAAATGCTTTGAGAAAAAGCAAAAATGGAGGGGAAAGAAAAAGTCCTGTCTCAGCATATCACGTGCTCCTCAATTTTAATGAAGCACTTGGTTTTCTTTCATCCTAAAAATAATAATAACTGGATCAGGCTTTTTTTCCTCTTATATCCCCTGAGAATTAAACCCAGACAAAGTTTGCTTAACTTGGGTATGTCTGACCCAAAGGTGGACCAATGACTTTCTGTTCAAATACTTGAATATTGTCACTCAGTATCAAAATCAGGTGACTCATGTACCTGAAATGACAAGCCATGGATGATATCCCAGCTTGTGACAAAATAGCAAGAAATGTCTGCATCCGAGAAGCCCAGTTGAGATTTTTCCTTTCTTCTGAAACTGAGCCTCTTTATATTCTAATTTCCAAATTAATAATCTGTTGAAATAAAACTCTCCCGATATGGAAGCTATGATTAGTGGCCCCATACCAATTATGTCAGAATTCCTTCCTGTCTTGTTTGATTTCAGTTTTCACAGACTCGAAGGATGAGGTTGGGTCTTTAAGGGGCCAGGAAGAATTTGCTAAAGAAGCTACCGGCTCAAAGATGGGCTATATTTATTGTGCTTTTGGTTACGATTCACTTGTCTTTTGACATTTTCCTATATTTTGATCATATGTATTCCTCATCACCATCTCTTATCCCCATAAGTTCCACTGTTCTTCTCACCAAAGCAAGCCTCAACACAGGTAGAAGTGAAGTAACTCCTGCATTTTTCATCGGATCACAATGCAATAAAGCTAGAAGTTAAGAAGACGAAAGGCTACTAAAAACCCACCAACTCTTGGAGATTAAACAACATGCTATTGAATAACGAATGGGTCATTGCAGAAAATGAAAACACAACATACCTGATCCTATGGGATGCAACAAAGGCAACCCTGAGAGGGAAGTTCCTCCTCTTAAGTGCCTACATTTTTTTAATATATATTTATTGTCCATAATGAGTTATTTAGTGAGCAAACAATGAGTTGTTATCCCACATTCCCCAATTCCCCCCCCCATCCCCGATCAGTTGGATATCCTCCTCCGTGGGCTGTCTGTATTAGTCCTTGTGGCAAGGGATCCTTAGATATGTCCCTATTAGTGCTGTGCTGATTCAAACTCACAGTTCAGTTAATTGGCTTCCTGAAGTCTACTGGCAGCACAGCCACGTGAACCAAAGAACAAGCAAAAATCTTATTCCTGTCAAGAACTGTGGCGAGTGAAGGGTTGCTGGAGACAGAAGAATGCCAATATTCCAATGCTCCACTATGGACCTGTTTGCATTCAGAGGAATGATGTTAGGACTGACTTTAAAGTTGTTATTTTTATTGATAGTTTTCATACATGTATATAATGTGTTTTGAACATAATCCCTTCCCATTTCCATCTCTTGCCTTCCAGGTCCTCTTCCAGTGGAACTCCTTCTTCCCAACTCATCCTCTTCTATTGTGACCTCTTGATTTTCCGTGTGTGTGTGTGTGTGTGTGTGTGTGTGTGTGTGTGTGTGTGTGTCCCACTGAGTTTAATTAGGGTTGGATCACAGGGCACCGTGTGGGTACAGAGGACGTGGATTCTATCAGTGGCTAATCAGCTATGTTAAATACCTCCTTCTCCCTCAGCCACCATTAACTGTCTCTAAGTTGTCAGGGAGGGATGGGAGCCTCATGCCCGCCTTCATCCTCCATGTTGCTGGAATGCTCAACACCAAAGGAGACATTATATCATCTTCCCTGAGGCTCAGGGAGCAAGGCAAGTGTGCGATGGGGAGGAGTGCTGTGAACACTCATCCACACATGACATGGTGTTGCAGTTAGCATTCTAGTTGCTCTGTTGCTGCCCAGAAAGAACCCAAGCAAAAGTGGCTTGTGGAGGAATGGGTTTATTTGGCTTATGGACTTGAGGGGAGACTCCATCCTGGCAGAGAAAACGATGGCATGAGCAGAGGGGTGGACATCACCTCTGCCACCGCACTGCAAACAGCGGCAGGAAGGTGTGCCAAACACTGGCAAGGGGAAGCTGGCTTATAACCCCCATAAGTCCGCCTCCAACAACACAGCTCCAGAGAGGTTGTAAAACCCAAACTACCATCAGCTGAGGATTGATCAATCAGAACACATTCATTTGTTTGTGGGGGACACCTGGATCAAACCATGACACATGGCTGTTGTATTCATGGCCTCACAAGAGACTGTCGTCATCTGCATCAGACCCACACAGAGTCACTTTTAAACTCCCAGGAACATTGAGGAGCACCAGTAACCAGCATGGAGCCATGAGAGATAAACAATGTCACTTCAACACTGTTGTCCTTGGCAGACATTTGTACAAACAGGACCATAAAGAGGAGACTAGCCCATATAGTGACGTATACATTGTATAGCTCATGTCCCAGGTAGAGAACGGGATATGTCCATATCTATACAGATGTGACTTTGGAATAACTGGCTCATATCTTTTAATTATGTAGCTATGTGTTTCAGTTAATTGGTGCATGAATAATTTGGTGTATTTCCAACCTTCTCTTCCACGTGCACGTATATGTGTGCCTTTGTCTGTCTGTGCTTTACCTAAATGACCACTTTTATGATGAAAAGGCAGGGAAAACTTTGTAAATTTCTTGCTCTCTCACAATGAAAAGACAGCTACAGACCAGAGCTCAGGCAGAGTGGAGAGTTGGAAATGTGATCATACTTTACATTTTATCAATTCATAAAATCTTTTTTATATTATTAGTAGCTTATTAATCAAACGGGGTTAGGAAGGATGAGAAAATAGAAAGGTTTGGTGTAGAATATCATAAGGATCACAATATTTCTGAATTTATGATGCATATTTAGGTTAGTTCTATAGATATAAGGCTGACCCCCTTATATACTATAACTCATTTTATAAGGACACCACACAATGTTAAGATATATATATATATATATATATATATATATATATATATATATATATATATATATTGAGGTAGGGTCTCACTCTAGCCCAGACTGACCTGAAATTCACTGTGTAGTCTCAGGGTGGCCTCGAACTCACGCGATTTTTCTACTTCTGCCTCCTGAGTGCTGGGATTAAAGGCGTGCGTCATCACACACTTAAGATTTTAATGCATTTTAAGAAATTAATGATGGGATTATCACATAACAGTCTATGAAGTTATAGTGTGGAATATTAAAAAACTTATAGGATCTTATCTAAACAGAGAAAGTTTTATTTTCTGATGAAAAGATTATAGAACCAGACAACAAAATAACTATATTTTAAAAAATATTTCTACTGTCTATAATCTGCACAATATTTGTCTGGCAGCTGTCCGCAGTTCATCTTTTCTACAATGACATTAATTCTATTTTGTGTATATTCAGTTCATGTAAAAAATTAGCTACAGAAATTTGTTATAAGAAAGAGGCATTGTAGGAAAAATACATTGGTTAAATTGTAATAATCTATGAAATCTACCTAGCCGTTGAGAATGTACTTCTATCGTTTCTGTTACTCCTGTATTTGCATTAATTTTATTAAACGTAAAACAAATGTGGAGAGACAACTAGATTTTTTTCCCAGAAGGCACAAGAACAGTAAGAATATCCACTCAGCAAATGTCCTTTATCGTGATAACTTGAAACCTATCAATCACCTTTTTTGTTTGGATTGTAAAACTTGTTTTTTCATCGTTAGTTTGTGATCCTCAGGAAGAGAGATGGGCAGATTTTAGGAACAGATGGATACAGTGTTGTTGGTCTGTTTATTTCTCAGCCCTCTTCCCAGGTTTTCCCTTGATTTCTTTCTTTGGGGTTTCAGATTAACAAAGCTCTATGCTGGCATCCCAAACATTCCTGGCAGAAGCTGAGAGCAAGCAGGTCATTTTTCAAGAATTTTACCGTGTTTTCCACTTTAACCTGTTCCAAGAGTTACCTCTCCTACAACTTCTCACGATTTTCATAATTAGCTACCTCCAGAAATGTTCATAATTTGTAAACACCGTAAAATAGCTGCCAGACATAGACCATAGTAAAAGTGGAGAGGGAGAAACGACTGGCTTCCTTAAGCCATTTACATCTGACTTTTGGAGAAAGCTGGACCTGTGCCCACAGTAGTTAAAGGTTCGGGCATAGGACTCACAGTCATTTCTCTGAAAGTGTCAGTACCACACACAGCTACCACGTGATCATGCTTGGCTCCAGCTGGCTTTGTTGAGTGGTCTGAACTCTGAAGGTGGTACCCTACCCTAGTTACACTTAGAGAAAAACACAGCCATTTTTCTGTGCCAAGGTGAGGGAGGCACAGCACCCCTTGGAGAAGCCGTCTTCCATCTCAATGAGTCCTGCCTTATTGTCAGACATAGAGTCAGGATGGATGTGATACCCAGAGGCCTGCACAGTGAAAAACAAGTTGAGGCCATCAGACCGCAGAACCCCTTCCTGTCCCCTTCCAAGCTTCGGGCTGACCGCCTGCCATCTGGAAGAAACACCAAAAACGTGGAAGAAATCATGAAAGGACCAAAAATATTCTTTGGACTGCGTAAGATCGGAGAGTTACTATCGATGGAGAGGTGGGATATAGAATTCCAGTGGAATTTTATTATTGGCTGAGTCCAGGTTTTATACTTTCCGAAAGATGTCGACCAAGGTGGCATTTCACAGATCCAGGAACTCTGCTTGCTTTCCTCTGATGGTTTTTAATTCAAGCAGATGGTCTGACCATGAATTCAAGTCCAACAGCTTTCAAAACTTGGAATCTATATTACTTTCAATGAAGAACGGCCTTCCAAACATGGCTGGGTCATGAATTCCATTGATCTTTATACCTGCAAGGACAGAGAAACAGCTGGAGCAGCTGCTTCTCTTGCTGGGACAAAAGAGTGGACCAGAAGCAGTTTATTGAAGGACAGGGTTCATTTCAGCTTACAGTTTTGAAGGGGTGGAGTTTCCTCAGGGCAGGCCTGTCACCAACAGGAAGCCTGGGTCCCATATCCATAGGAAATAAGTATCCCAACTAAAATGACTTTGAACACCCAGAAGGCTGGATTAAACCTCAAGGTCCGTCCCCAGTGGCAAGTCTCCGCATCCCAAAGGTTCAACAACCTTGCCAAATTGCCACCATGTTGGGACCAAATATTCAAAACACATAAGTCTTTGGGCTACACACAAACTATCACACAAGACCAGGAAAGGTAAATGATAAAAGGATCTCTTTATTTTTTCCATGTTTTTCTAATCTTTTATAAATAGTAGGGATGAACCCAAGGCCTTGTATCTACAAAGCCAGCATTGGACCACTGAGCTATATCCTTAACTCTCTTCCATGTTTTATGTTAAATCTAAGTCTCACCCCGTTACCCAGGCTGGCTTTGAATTTCCTGTGTAGCACAGTGAGGACTTGGGCTTGTGATTCTCCTGCCTCAGCCTCCCTCGCAGGTGGATTCTCAGTCTACATTCCCACACTTAGCTTCTTCCTCGTGTCTTGAATAGTCAATATGATTCCTATTTAATTTATATAAAGATAATGAGTTTTAGCTGTTAAAAGCATTTCCTACCTAGGATTAGTCACAGTTGCTAAGGGACGGTCTATGACACCCCACACTTCCCAGAGTAAATAGTGGACATTGATAATCGCTGGGAGACGAGGCATCACCAAGCCATGGCCTTTAGCTGTGAAGTCACCGGAAGATGGTCCATTCTCCAATAAATCACCTCTCACCTATGATTACCAAGTGACTAATTTAAATCAGTAAGTCAATAAATTAAATATAAACAAACAAACAAATGAATGAATGAATGAATGAATGAGGCGTAAAAGCAGGATGAGCATCTGAGGGGAAGAAGAAAAGACTTGGAGGAAGGGAAGGGGGAGAAAGGAGGAGGTAATTGGCAGGGGTGGGGGAGTCGAATGAAAGCTGAAAATAAGAGGCTATCATGGCCCCCCAACACTCTGGGAATATTGCAGAAGAGGGAGCGGACAGAATGTGGAAAGGGCTATAAGCCACTTTCCTCTGGCTGACAGGTGCATTCAGGGCTTGACAGTGCTTAATAGTACCCCAGAAGACCTGCTGGGTTCTGAGCCCATTCACATTTTGACATGAAGGATGGAGGAGAAGAAAAGGAATGACAACAGGACAGAGGAAGGAACACCTGAAGAAAGAGGGTCCTCGGTGGCATGCAGCTGGGAGAGGGGGCAAAAGACAAGAGGGTGGGAACACATTCATATTACAAATCATAGTATGCTGATATATTAAATTTCTCAATGAAAATAAAAAGCCCTGTGCACATGTGTAAAGATGCCAAAAATAAACCTCACAGAGTCCATTGAATGTGCATTCTACATTACAATTCAGTAATGTCTCCCCACTGCAAATCTCTACCTACACCTCACTGTCTGGTCCTCGATTTTGAAAACAGGGCTCTACAGACAGAGCTGTAATATCCAGAGAAGGCCAGCTACTCAGTACTCAAGAGACCCTTTTGTAAGAACTTTTCTGCAGTTCTTGGCAACATGGATGGAAGACATCCACCTCCACCAGGACCAGAAGATGACAGGCAGAGCCTATGAGGCAGCCTCAGAGGATCCCAGAATGTAGAGATGGGGGAGGGCGAGGAGCAGAGGATGGGTCCCAGAAGACAGAGAATCCCAGGGCCCAGAGATGGAGGAGATATGGAGAACTGGTCCAGAGGGCATGATGGGAACAGCAGGCACAACTGTTTGGCTCTTCTTTGACACAAAAGAACAGCATTTTCACATACATCCAAGTTTGTCTGGTCTCAGTAGTGTTAAACTTCATATGGATTTTTACCTCTTCTATGCTCCATGGATCTCACAAATAACACCCCCCCAAAAAAAAAATTCCTTTGCCAATTTGGAAGATACACAATGCATTTCTCTAATGGCTATTTGTTCTTATATTTAGATTATACTTAATCTTTTTTCTCTAAAACTGACATTCAGTTTTTATGATTATCTTGGGTAGGACCAAAGCCTTTGCACATGTCTGCTTCATTTTTTAATGTTATATAATATTTTTAAATATAGAACCTTACTGTATGAACATATTACATATTTTTACATTCCCATCAGATTATACTCTTGTGACTTCCCTCTTCAGTTCCCCAGTTCTGCTAACCCGATGACATCATCATTTTAAATTTTACCCTGTTTTCAAGTTATCTCATGATAATTTCCACTTGAATTTCCATGGAACTAATTTGATTGATAAAGTTTCACTAATTTATTTTACTTTTGAGCTTTCAGAAGCTGTCATTGCATTTTGAAAATTTATTTTATTTTTAGTGATTATACCTCCTCTGTAAGTCTGCAGATAAGGTTTTCTTTCATCTGTTTATTTTGTTTCTGGCTGTAGTAGCTTCTGGATAAATGCTAGCTGATTCTGTCTTCCGAGATTTCATGCTCCTAGCTTCAGGAGTATTGACAACTCATGCAATGTTATTCCAGCCTGTTTAATACACACATATACATACTGAAATTAATTTAATGATTGATTATACTCTATCACAGTTTCTGAATTGTGCTGGTTTTTATTTATATATGATGTTTGGCTTCACTCCTTGGGATTCTTTTATTTTGCTAAAAAGCATAATATCGTGACACAAACTCTGGAGGGGTTGATGTCTGACCATTTTCTGTATTTGCTTCTATTCTTGATGAAAGAACAGCTCTGTTGTAAGTAACTTGCCTTTCTCTGTGACAGTCCTGTCTTCCTTCTCCACTCAATGCGTCTGGCTGAGCCATCAGTTTATTTTCTTCTGAAGCTAGTGTGTCCATTTAGTCTGAAGACTCATCTATTTGTTTCCATAGAATTCTTTCTATTTGTATAGAAATAACTTCTCCACAGCCCCTCTCTTACTTGCTTTCAAGTCGGCTCATTTTCTCCACCATGTGTTTTAACCTCTTTCCCATTTTTAAATATATAAATACAACAACTTTCATTTCTTGCTTCTCTTTTAGTTTTTGATTGCTTCTTAGTTGCACACAAAGTATTAGGCTTTGTTAGGAATTTTTTGTTATATATATTAATTCTTTTCATTTACTCCTTCCCCCACTCCCCTGATCTGCTCCCGCCCGATTCCCCTCTTGCTGGTGCCCTTCCTCCTTTAAAATAATCCTCCTTCTACCTTCATTACACATGCATTTCATTTCCTTCTACACAAATGTGTCTCACACTCATGCCTGTGGTCAGTTGGCGGTGGGGTAGGTATTTATACTGATCTTGCTTGGTTCTCTGTTAGCCGCTGGACAAGAAGAACCCAAGACAAGAATGTCACCCAGAAAGGCAGGTTACTTGGGTGTTGGCTTACTTTAGATTGATCTAGCATGGCCACAGCTGAGAAATTGTGTTGTCTTCCTGTGGTCTTTCATTATCTAGAGGCTGGCCAGCCTGATGGCGATGGAAGTAGCAGGATTCCAAGAGAGCTCAGGGACATTCAAGGCCTCTTGTGGCATAGGCTTAGAATCAACATGCCATTACCTTGGTCACATTCTGTTGCAGAGAACAATTCGTATAGTCACAGTGGGCAGATCCAACAGAATTTCATGGCAGTGATTCACGGGTAATCACTGAATCAGGAACAGTGTTAATTGGGACCATCAATGTAATCAACTTGCCACAGTCAACATACTAAATTTTGCTTAAACCTTACACAGGGATTAATTATCTCAAAGGCTCAGGAGTTCCAAGATGCAGGGTAGACTCCTGAACTAGTTGATTAAATGTCTCAAGAATGTTGTCAAGGGCACAGACACTCTCCAAGTTTGCTGTGAGCTATTCTTGGTCTGTTGGCATATGCACATGCTGGCTCACTTCAAGGTCTCCAATGGCTATCAGCAGCAATTGAAGAAATAAGCTTCAGTGTTCACAGTTGCTAAATTCTTGAATCAAACCCTCAGTGTCAATTTCTCCTGTTGGTGTGCTGGTTCAAATTGCCATATGTCTTCCTCTTTCCAAATCCATCATTCCTTTGGGATCGACACCAAGAGTGGCTTAAACAAATGAGAACATTTATTAATCATTCATTTAAAAATAAGTTTAGGGCTGGGGATATGGCTCAGAGGTTGAGGGCATTTGTATGGAAGGCCAGCTGGCTTGGGTTTGATTCCCCAGTATCAAGCCAGATGCATAGAGTGGCACATGCATCTGGAGTTTGCAGTAGCAAGAGACCCTGGTGTAACCATACTTCTGCATAAAGCCTGTACTCTCTCTCTCTCTGCACAAATAAATAAAGATAATTTTCTTTAAAAAGTCTAGCATTATAGAGATTCAGTGATAGTTCTTAATAATAATATTAATACATTATTGATATTCATACATATTAGTAATCATGACACTAATAATATAAGAAAATCAAATTACTACCATTGTTGGTGCTCCTATTCTTTGGTTTTGTGTTATTACCTTTGATTATTATATCCTTAGGCAACACACAAATGTAAGAAGAAAAACTACAAAGAAAAGTGCTAACTTCATGCTTGCCCTCTCTCTTTCCCTCTTCCTCTCTCTCTCTCCCTCTTTTGTAAAGCAGGAAACTAAATCAAAAGTTTCAAAGCAGTTTTCTCCTTGTGTTTAATAGCCTCCTTACTGGGCCCCTGGAAGCTCAGGTGAGCCTCTCTTTCCATTGACTCCTACCAGAGGCAAACTAGCTCCTGATGAATTAAGGGACTACGTGCAAGATGTGTCCCAAATGTCAATGCACTAAAATTCTATCATTCTGAAATGAGTTCCCTACAACTCTAATGAACATCCATGCAAGTGAACTAATTAAGAAATAATGGCATGAGTATCTCTTACTCTTTTTTTTTATTATAGGACAAAGAGGTATTCCTGATAAGCAGAAAACTATGTATTTTATTGGGATACATTTTCAAGCACAAACATGTATTGATTTGGCTAGAGACATGGACATTCAGTGGGTAAGAGCTCTTGCTCTGCAGCAGGAGAAAGTGAGTTTGATCATCAACACTCACATATGAATCTGAACATGGATGTGCATGTCTGTGACCCCAGTACTGCTGCTGGTGTTGGGGAGGGGGCCTGGAGACATGACAGTTGTTAGGACTCATTTGTCAGCCAACCTAACCCAAAATCATGGGGCCAGAGCTAAGTTCACCAAGAGACCATGTCTGAGGGAAACAGTTCAGGGGACTGATAGAGAAAGTCACCTGATGTCTTCCTGGAGTCTCTGCATGTGTGCACACTGAGGACAGGCATGCATCCGTGCATAGATGTGCAAAATACACACAGACACACGTACTACACACACCAATAATAAATTGCAAATTTCAGAAAAAACACGCAATCTTCTGTCTGCAACTGTGTGGAAGAGACTAAGTGCTTTTCCAGTGGGAAGTCAGGTGTCACGTTTAAGTTTGCGTTGTTTCCACCCTTCTGCAGATGATCCTTCCACCTTCTCCCAGGTAATGTGCCTTTCTAGCTCCTGCAAGCCGACAAAGTTAGTGCCATGATGCCAGGCTAGGGTGTTTAGGAAGTGACCTGGATCTCTCTTGTACCCTTGTGCATCTCATTTCCCCTGGATTGCTACAGACTCATCACTTCAGACCTCAGACCACCTAGAAAGAACCACGATGTCACTAAGTTCTGCAAGAGCATCATTAACTAACTATATCATGCTTTCCACATTTCCTATTGTATCTAAGAAGGCGTGGGCTCAATTCCGTGTCTCACCATGTTAAACAAACAAATCAGGGACAAAGAGATCAGCAAAGACTTGACAGAAAAAGTGTGAAAAAAACCCTACCAGAGAGGCTATTGGGCAAAGACTTCCTGATATCTATCAAAAAGATTTGCAATAACAGTGATTATTTTCACAACAGGTGGCTTAACCCTTTTTTATTGTCCATAATGAGTTACATTGTTTAGTGGGCCAACAAATGAGTTGTTATCCCCCAATTCCTCATTGCCCCCCCTCCCCATGCCCAGTCGGCTGGATATCCTCCTCCGTGGGCCATCTCAGGGAACTGAGTGTAAGAGGGGATGGAAAGATTATGAGAGCCGTGGTGGGGGAGATTATCGGAGGCATGACACCCCTCAGTAACAACACACTTGGGCCAGGAGAACCAGGCTGAGTACTAGGCTATCCATGGCATTAACCCATTTTTAAGCGGTGCTCTTGATTTCTCCTGCTTGGTGCCTTTAAAAGATGCAACTGAGGAAAAAGAAAATGGAAACTGTCTGGCTAGGAACACGTTACCAGATACTTCATCTTGCTTTTTTTTTCTCCTAATGGAATATAAATGATGAGTATGAGTCACCCATCAACACTTGCCAACCTAAGCTCCACTATCAAATGGGGTTTGAAGGATGGAGAGGCATGGGTTACAGAAGAAGGTATGTCAGCAAAGCCCTGAAATGAAGGGTACCTGAAGTTCAGTGCGTTCTTTCCTCTTGTTCATAAACCAGAGCTTCCTGTGAGAGGAGGCTGCCACTCCAGCCTTCCTCAGTTAGCAGCTGAGTCGAACCACTGGGCTGATTAGTGGATTTCCCAGCTGGAGAGTGTATTGTTGCAGGGATGGTTTTAATATACCCAGGATTCTGGCTTGGGTTTATACTTTGAAACTCTAGCAAGTCCTGAGCTGTTTGTTGAATCTATGTTGAGAAACAGCACAAAGAAGAAGCGAACACTTGGCAAGAGCCCCATCCTTGTATCATTCATTATGGTCATTAATTAGGGCGAGGGTAATGCAGGGGGGTGGGGAGCTTGCTGGTTTGAATCTGTTGCTTGCTGATCTTTCCTCAGGGGAAGAGGTATTCTGAAGAATTCTATTATTCTGCAGGTAAAGGATTGAGGATTCATAGCCAGGAGAAGGGGTACTTTCTGAGCAGTTTTTGTTTCCAATGACACATTAGCCAAATCAGATCATATTTTCTTGATTATAAACGTTCCCCCTCAAACCTTATTGTTTTAATCAGTAAAATACTTAATATAATATAAGAAACCTTTATGGAAAATGTCCAGTGAAATGAGTTGCCATATGACATATTTTACTTTCTTCCCATATAGCTAGAGGCTAATGTCACAGCTCACCTGCAGGGTGGTCTCTTCTGCTGGAGAAAGAACAGCTTTCCAAGGTGCTGTAAAAGGGCTTGTCTCATTAATCCAAAGAAGGTTAGGCTGGTGCTCTAACTCAGGGAACTCTGAATCTTAGAAACAGGTATCCATTGAAGAGTTGTGTTTTTCAAACACTCTTTTATGTTTGATTTTTAATTGAAGGACTGTTCTAAGGTGACCCAATTCAGTGTTGTAATACATATGAGCAAAATGTTAACAAGAAGGCAAGCTATTTCTTATCTTCCCTTTAGATTTTTCCTTGGTTACAACATGGTGAATGGAGACATCATCCATCCTAAGCCAGAGGATTATTCAAGGTGAGGACATTTCTATTTCTTTTAAGATTATTTACTCATGGGATGAAATCATACCATGGCAGAGAATTTTAGTAGATACTGAAATATATGATAACACAGCACACACACAGGCCACACAATTAAACTTCTAAAAATCATCTTTATTTTGTGAGACAGATTTGTGTTTTCATGTCTCTGGTGACAAACTTGGGGACTCTAATTATTTTTTTTTCTCTGCAGTCTCTCTCAGAAGTTCTTAAAAACCTTTATGTCATCCTTTGTAACACATCTACTCAGAAATCCCTGGAGATTTTTAATTGAAAGTATGAGTGAAGGCAGGGTGTGGTGGTGTTGTCTAATATGTCCTCATGGCAATGGGCTGTGTGGGAGTGATGTGGGGCAGGATCCCACAGGGCATCTCTCCTCAGCTATTCCAAGCGCCAATACTGTTCACCACACCCTACCTTGGTTTGGAAACTCTTCACAGAACAAGATAATCTCAGGCCAAGGCCTGAATGAGTCCCCCTTCTTAGAGTGAAAAAATAAGTATATGTGAAACGAAATCCACTCCCAGGTGGAAAGTCTGGCCAATTGGGATCTAGACACGGAGTTCAGATGCCAACATGAAGCTGGTTCTCTCTGTAGGTGGGACTGGGTGGTCCAAAGTCAGCCTGGACAGACAGAATGCAGTTGTGCGTCTGGCAGCGTATGCAGACACTCTTCCCTGCCCAGCCGTGCCTTGGAAACAACTTCCCAATTTATAGTAGCGTTATTGTATTTTCCACCTACATTTGCAAATATGATTAAAAGTTAATGGTTATAATAATATCTGAGCTACATCATGGAATTTTCCCAATAGTTAAAAAAATATGTTGGAGCTTGAGAGATGGCTCAGCAGTTAATGACCTAACGACCTTAATTTCATTCTCCAGTACCCACATAAAGCCAGATGCACAAAGTGACACATGCATCTGGAGTTTGTTTGCAGTGGCTGGAGGCCCCGGCATGCACATTCTCTCTGTCTCTCTTCTCTCTCTGCTTGCAAATCAATCAATCAATCAATCAATCAATCAATAAATAAATAAATAATATTTTAAAACGTGTGTGTATATACAAGAAAGATTACTTGATGTATACAAACATATTTAGAAAAGTAATTACCTAACAGAAGGAAAAGTCCCAAAACTGGTATCTCATTTTGTCTTTTTTCTTTTTCCTAGTAAATGCTTAGAATTTAATCTTCTTAGATCTATCTTTTCCTTCATCTGTGCAGGCTATTTCTTTGTAAAATGGCATAATATTCAAAATTAGATTAAATAAGGTTATTGGGATTCTAGCCTAATCATAGTAGCAAGATTGTCCCAGGGCTGGGTTTTTTTAGGGGGGGGGCAAACCTAATTGTCTACTTTAATAACAGGGTTGATGTAAGATTATGAAGACAGTACCATGGAGGGTATTTTCTGCTCTCATTTTGGCCTTGTTGTTGAAGATAGATTTTCCCTTTGCTCCATGTTCTGTTTGTCTAGACAATCATTGCTCGCTTCTTTATCAGAATCCTTTGATATTTGTCTGTATCTTGAATTAATGTCACCAGATCTATATTAATTAGTATAAGGTCTCACACCACTGAATATAGTCACAGCAGACTCATATAGCGTATTATGTTTATTTTCCTTTGTTGTTGATAATTGTGTTTGGGGCAGTGATTGATAATTCAACCCTAATCTTTTTCTTCAATTTTGCATTTGTTTCTACATACAAATGATAGTTATTTTTTGATATTGTCATCTTGTCATGTCTCTGAAAATATTTTGATCTCACTTTTAGCCCCAATGAGAGTTTGACAAGACATATCATTTTTATATTGTCATTTGTTTTTCTAAAACTTTTGAAGAGACTCCTGTAAGCTACTCTTTCTGTCACTTGGAAAGAATACCTGACAGTAGCAACTTAAGGGAGGAAACACTTGTGTTGGCTCATGGATTCAGAGAGGGCAGTCTGTCATGGTGGACATGGAGGGCAGCTTGGACCATGGTAGTGGGAGTCTAAGATGCCCACATCATGAATGACCAAGAAGTGATATGACCAAAATCAGAACTAGGTTATAACCCTCAGGAGGCAAACTATGTTGGCTAGCTGGGTCCTCCATCCTAAATGTTCCAGAACATTCCAGGGCCAAAAGCTAGGGATCAAATTTTCAAACACATGATCCTTTGGGGGGCATTTCATAAAGTATAATGTAATATTTCTTCAGAGTCATTTCTTATTTAGAGTAATGAGTTATTTACAAAAAGCATCATGGTAGATTTAAGGACATTTGTGTAAGACCCATATTTTTTTCTTTATAACAAAATTATGAAATTCTTTGTTAATCTCAAGAGGTAAAATTTCCAGTGGTGTATTTTGGAGTCAGTTCAATTTCATCCACTGAACTGGAAATGTGTTTGTCATAGTCCTGGAAGCCATGAGTCTAAGATGAGGGTGTTGGCATGGTTGGGTTCTGGTATAGGCTTTCTTCCAGGTTTCAAAATGATACCTTCTGTGTGTATCTTTTCATGATGGAAAGAAAGTGAACTAGTATTTTTGGCTGCTTCTTCTTATAAAGGTATTAATTCCATTCATTAATGCTCCATCCTTATGACCTGTTACCTCCCAAAAGGCCCATATTCTAATGCCCTTACAGTAAGGATTACATTTTACATGATTTTTGGAGGCCACAGACATTAGGTCTATAACAGTTGCTAATCAGCACTTGTACAAAAAAATGGCATTATCTTTTCTTACAAAACATACTCTTAGCTTGGGAAAGTGACAAGGAACATAAGAATTTCACATGTAAAACTTTTGTTCAAACCTCACTTAATTCCATCCAAAAAAATAGAACAACACTAACTCATGACCCAGATCAAGGCAATTCAGCAAGTCTTTTCCAATGGCAGCAATCACTGTATATTTTTCCCTCCCTCCCTCCCTCCCTCCCTTCCCTCCCTTCCCTCCCTTTCCTCCCTCCCTTTCCTCCCTTCCTCCCTCCCCTCCCTCCCTTCCCTCCCTTCCTCCCTCCCCTCCCTCCCTTCCCTCCCTCCATCCTTTTC
>PVHP010027074.1:0-24161 GCA_004024765.1 Zapus hudsonius | reverse complement strand
CTCTCTGATTCTTTGGAAATTTCTAATTCAGTAACAATTTAGTAAGTAATCCAAAGACTAAGGGTCTGTATTAGTCAGGGTTCTCTAGAGGAAACAGAGTTGATAGAATGGATTATAATAAAAGGGAATTTATTGGGGTAGCTCAAGACAGTCCAAAAATAGTCTGTGGCCCACCGATGAAGGAGCCAGTAGCTGTTCAATCCATGTGGCTGGATGCTTCAGCAGTTCCAATCCAGCCCAGAAGGCCTGATGGCTCCCTGGGGAGCAGCTGCTCTTCAGTCCATGATGTGAGGCCAAGGAAACTGAGTTCCAATGTCCAGGAAGGGTAGGAGAGCAGGACGTGAGTGCAAGTCACGAACAAGCACCAGCAGTGAGGGGAGGAAGGAAGAAGGTTTCTTTCCCCTCAAGCTTCCTTATATTTAGTCCCCTTGGAAGGCTCACCCACTCTGGGGAAAGGGCTCACTCTGGAGAAGGGATCTCCTCCCCTTCTCCAAAATTCCAAAAGAATTTTGTCAATCCTTCCTGCAGGCAAGATCAGAGACTCGCCCAAGATTACTATGGATTATTACATAGATCAAGTTAACAAATAAATTTAACAATCATAGGGTCAAATACATTGGGTAAAGGAGAAGTCACCTGATTTAGCATATAAAAACAAAACAGGAAGCCACTGTAATTTGAATTTCAGATACATAGTCATAATTTTGACAGACTTGTGAGAAATTTATTCATGTACCTGATATACAAATTCAGTTTAGCATTCTGTGTTATCTAGCAATGCTGAATGAGATGGAAAGACATCTTAGATGTCTTCAAAACAATTGAATCCAGATTACGTCAATAAATCTTATAAATTCAATTCCAAGTTTGTGGCATAAACCATTGCTTGCTCACATGTGAAACCTTTATTCTTCTCTAGAATATGGGGGAAGTAACACTTTTTCCTGTTCCTACTTAAATTACTTGTGTTTGGTAAATATCAGCGCAGTGTATTAGTGAAAGAAGGCAGTAATGAGCAAACATCCTGCCTCTTGTAATCCATTATATGCTGTGGTTTTTGTCATAGACTTCAAAGGGGAATTCTCTAAATGACAATGTATTAGTCATTTATGTGTGAGAAATTCATGTTTGGATAGAATTATAAGTAATTTATAATAAATAATATACATCTCCTAAAATCAATAGCCCAGACTTTGAAATGCTACACAAATGTATGTGTTTTATTGTAGTGGCTACTCAATAAAAAGACTTTTTTTTCATAAAAAGTAATAAGGTGAGAGAAAGCATGTGAATAAAATTTCATTAAATTAACTTTATATTTGATAATTCATGTTTTGATGATGATAGAGCTATCGTGTACAATAAGAACCCTGCAACTAAAGACATCAAAATGAACTGTACTGTTTTTCATTAATAATAAATGTGCTACAGTCATTTGCAATGGGAAAGAAACACTAATGTGAAGATTGATTTGATCTTTCTATAGATCTATATATTTGGAAACAAAATATATGAGGCCATGGTATTTAAATACATGGACATAGTTCATCAGTAATCTACTCATGGAAGGAAGACTATTGGGTCAAGAAAAGCACTTAGCAGAGACAAAACATATGCATTCATATTATTTTTGCCTAAAGATGATTTAATAGTTCATTATAATAACAACAATACACAGCTGGTTGGAATTTCCCAGATGCTGATAAAGTGTTATTGAATTACTCATCTTAGACGTAATTGACATGCTTTACTACAGGAGTGACAGTTTGCACATCATGTCTTCACAAACTTTTAGATGTACAGCATTCTCTAGGATTAAAATCCCTATTTCAGAAAGACTTGTAGTTCGGTTTCACGTGATTATTTGCCAAGCTTATAGCAAATAAACACCCCCAAAGAAAAACTTTTTTTTTCATTTTATTTCTAATTACAAATAGATTAATTTTGTTTTATCAAGTAGGATGTAGGTATTCTCAAGTTAATTTTGATAATACTTTGAAAAGAATATATGTGTCTATTCAAAACCCTGGATGTTATGTTCTCAAATGCTCTAACAGGTGATTATTTGAAAATATAACCAGAAGTTCATTAACTTTAATCCTGAGAGGCAAATCGTATAAAACTTAGAAGTTTTGTTCTTGTCTATCTATATAGAAATTATACCAATTATAAAAGTTTCCATCACAATAGGGTTATTAAGACAGAAGCATTATACATGCTTAAAAATAAACCCATGCACTGACAGATTTTAAACTTCATATTCTTGTGATGGTTGCAAATTAGAAATATTACACAAAATGTTTCTATTAGATATTCTTAAAAGTAATATGAAAACAAGCAGCAAGAGTATGTTATTCTAAATAACAAATAAAACCTACACCTAGGACTAAAGAGCTCATTAGACAAAAGAATGCACAGATCTGGAAGATAATTTTGTAGTCTTGGTGCATATTCAAATTGTCCATATTACTGACATCCCCACTTTTCCTTCTCCAACATTCTTTTACACACTTCAAATAACATGATACACCTGGGGACATTTAGGGAAGATGATTTGCATCACAGGACTTCTATTGATGAGGCACATTAAAGTAAAATGCTTTGAGAATGGAAAAAGGAGAAAAAGAAGAGAGTGAGGAGGGGAGAGTGGCAAAGAAAAAGCTCAGGAGGATGAAGAAGCAAATGTTGCTACTGGTTTTGTCAAAAGTAAGTCCTTTTCAGCATGCAAAATGAAGTACCTCTGAAACCTGTATGATTTGTATGTAATGAGTGTTCTCACTAGAGCCAAATTTCTTTTTTAATTAATATCAGTATTATGAGTAAGCTTATATAATTTATGAGCAATTCTTGCGAAGGTGTCCCCATTTCCTTCCTCTCTGTCCCCAAATTTCTTATTCAGGAATAATCTGGGATTTTTGGAAAATAACCTTGACAGTGTAGAGAACCATGTTTAAATATGATACTATAGAGGAGTGATTGAATATATTCCACAAAGAGTAGGGCACTTTGTTAATGCAATGCACACAGCGTTTTTCATAGGTCGAATGTGTATGCTTAAAGAAAGCAAGTTAAGTGGCAACTGAGGTGGGAAAAGGAAGCCTTACTCACTGCTGGTGAGAATGTAAACTGCTACAGCCACTATATGAAAATCATCAAGAGGCTTTGTGAAAACACTAAAAGATACAATGACCATATGACCTAGATGTAGCACTCTTGGTGATTTACCATAAAAACTGTAAGTCCTACTTCAGAGATACTTGTACATCAATGTTTATGGCAGTCCTAGTTCTGAAAACAGCCTAGACATCTGCTAGTTGATGGATGGATAAAGAAAATATGGCACCTATACTCAATGGAAATTTATTTGGCCATAAGAAAAAATGAAAACATGATCTTTACTGGAAAAATTGATGGAAATTATTAATTTAAGTGAAATAAACCAGACTCAGAAAGAAAAGTATTGCATAATTACTTTTGTATTCATAATCTGCATTTCAATTGTGTATATACAAAATATAAAAGTACAGAGAGGCCTATTAAGAGAGGAAGAAGTGATATTAAGGGAAGTAAGGGAAGGAGAGTGACAATGGAAATACATGTGACATAATATCCAAAGAATGTTATTGGGTGAAGGGGAATCCATACCTGTAGGCAGAGGGATGGGGAGATCAGTGAGAGAAGGAGGGGGACATGAACAAAATATGTACAACATGTCATAATAAAACAGATTATATTGTATACAATGTTAAAATGATAAGTAAACAAGATGGGAGGTCAGGTGAGTAAATCCTATACTTGTGAGATAAAATAAAATGCCTGTTTCTTTAAGTAAGATCACCCCTCTAAGTTCTAAGATTCAAATTTATTGATACGGCATATTAAATCTTGATCTAACACAATAAGTGAAGCTTTACAATAAAGTCAATTCATGTACAGAAAGAATGACCCTCAGAGTTTGACAGGTTGAGGCATTTTAATGTACTAACTACACACAACAAAGTTCAGTGGGATAAAAGTTTATGGAATTATTTCCCAGGCAATCAAAATATGAGCAACTAATCCTATTCTCCACAATCTACTTATATGAATTTCATTCCTTGCAGTTGAAATGTTCAACCAAACCATCTGTCAGGATAAGTAGGATAAGGTTTTAATTACTTACAGCAATGCAATTATACCATTAATGTTCAGCTAAAATTGATCCCATTCAATTTAATTAGCAATGCAGCTGTGACTGGAGACGGGTTCTTTCAGTTAGCCAACACAAGAAATTATAATGGCTTTTATTTAGTTGTCTGGGCAATATTCTGTTATAATTCCTGCTATTTTAATGTTCTGTGAACATGCATAGATACATGTAAATATTTCATTCTCATATGTACATGTGGAAAAACACTTATAAGTATGCATATATATGTGATATATATGAAAATAAATACATATATATATGTATGCACACACCCTTTGGAAAAGTAAATCTATTTTCTGCCTTAAATTTACCCCAAACACATAGAGCATGGAAGTGGAATTAATTTAAGTCATTGAGGAGCCATGCTCCTATGACTATATATAATGTTATTATAAGTGTACACGTATTACCATAACTATACTAGTCATAGGATATGAGTAATATCAAAGATGAATCTAGATTATATCTAATTGGCACATGAGATGTTTATGCAAAAAGAAGTTAAGGAGGATGGAGAGATGGCTCAGCAGTTGAACAAACTAGCTTTCAAAGCCTGATGGCCTGAGTGCAATTTGCCAGTACCAATGTAAATCCAAGTGCACAAGGTGCTGTATGCATCTGGAGTTCCTTTGCAGTGGCAAGAGGCCCTGGCCTACCCATTCTCTCTCTTTCTCTCTCTCTCTATCTCTCTCTGTCTCTCTCTCATAAATATAAAAATTAGACAAGAACTTAATGACTGGGGTGATAGCTCAGTAGTGCACTTGCTGGCATAGTTTGCCAGGCCAGAGTCAACTCCTCAGTACCAAGGTAAAGCCAGATACACCATGTAGCACATACATCTGGAGTTAGAGTGCAAGAACAAGACGCCCTGGCATTTTTCTCTCTTTGTCTCTGTCTCTCTGTTTCTCTCTGTCTCTGTCTGTGTCTCTCTCTCCTTTCTCTCTCTTATTGTTTGCAAAAAAAATTTTAATGAAAAATAAGCTAAATAAAAGTACAAAGCCAGGAGGGCATGGCACACACCTCTAATTCTAGCACTTGGAAAGCTGAGGAAGGAGCATATTCATGAGTTCAACATCAGCCTAGACTACAGAGTGAGTTCCTATTCAGCCTGGACTAGAGTGAAATGCTGCCTCAAACACAAAAGAAAAAAATCCTATTAACTTGGGCTGAGGAGCTTGGTCAGTAGTCCAAAGCACTTGTTGGCAAAGCCTTCTAGGCCAGTTTCATTCGCTAGTACTCATGTAAAGTCCGATACACAAAGTGGCACATGCATCTGAAGTTTGTTCCCAAATAAAAAAATAAAAATAATTTAATGCAAGAAACAGATAATATATAAATGAATAATATAAATACAATGTATAAATATTTTAATATTTTTATTTATTTATTTGCCAGAGTGGGAGAGGGAGAGAGAGAGAAGGAGAGAGAGAGAGAGAGAGAGAGAGAGAGAGAGAGAGAGAGAGAGAGAGGAGAGAGAGAGAATGGGCACGCACGGGCCTCTAGCCACTGCCAAAGAACTCCAGATGTATGTGACTCATGGGACTCTTTGTGCATCTGGCTTCATGGGTACTGGGGAATTGAAATCAGGAGAGCAGTCTTTGTAAGCAACTGCCTGTAACCAGAGAGTCATTTTCCCCAGCCTGTGTGTAATAATATTTTTAAGGGAAAAAATGGGATATAGATTTGAGAGTAAGCATCAACATGGGGGTTGGGCTTTTTCTAAACTTTGGAGAAATGATTTCAAGTGTTCATAAGCATATAAATGAAGGGAGGAACCCATTTGGTGGACCTGGACAATACTTGGCAGGAACATAGAGAATGAGAGGGGTTAATGGGATCTCAGGAAGTAGCCATCATGGGAGGAAGGGTCATTTAGAACAGAGACCCTGACAGCATTCTCAGAGAAACTATTGCAAAAGATGCTTTTGCTGTGAAGCTCTTGCATAATGCACTAACTCACGAGAAGAGCTTCTACTAATTATTTTCTTTGATCCTGCTAACACTTATGTTTTCCAAATGGAAATATTTTTAATGTTGATGCTAGGAACATAAGGAAGGGATTAAACTGTGTCAGATCTGTGAATTTTCTCCTATCAAACACCTCACAGTTGCTATAGCAATGTTTGTACCAGCAAAGCCATGAAGAGAGAAACCTGGCATGTTTGGAGAATCAAGCAGGATTACTCTAACTTCAGAATGTGGAATCAAATGACAAGGTGGCACAATGAGCTTCTAAGAATATGGACTCCACATACAACCTTCTGGAGTCCAACCTTACACATACCTTTGTCTACTGGAAGGTTGGGAATCTTTCCATAAAGCATTATAAGGTAAGGGTGGTAATACTTCATAGGATTATTTGAGAATTAAATAACAACACGAGCTGAAGCTCATAGTGCATCACAGTGTATTTTTTATGCAAGTGACAGTTGCTATTGTTACAAAAGACAAAGTGCATAAAGTACACTGAACCCACGAGCATGTCACCATCAGTTATACTTATTATCAGACTCACACTTTGTACATCATAGTATTACTCCTGGGACCTGATTATTATGGTCGCACTATGGGAATACTGAACTTTAAATTTCAATTAATACATATAAAATAAGTTGAATTGAATTTTTTGAGGTAATTTAAATTTGGCTTCAGCTTGACTTCATATTTTTTGAGCAAACCCCTAAATTATTTTTGGTCTTGATCAAAAACTAATATGGTTTTCTTATGGCTATGGAGATGTCTCCTCTCCACATTCCTTGTGAGCCCAAACACAACAAGAATTATAGTCTTGTGCTCCCAGAGGGGGGAAAACATCCCATCATGACACAGGTAGAGCAACATAATCAAGGCACATTTCAGGGAGAGAGAAAGCAAAGATAGAATGGGTCCAATCCAGGGTAGAATGCTGACCACTGAAGGGAACCATAAAATGCCAGCCTCTGTTACCTGGAGTGATATCCTTGGCTGGCCTAACATTACTCATCTCTTGGCCCATCTCTGGGGCTTGACAGGATACTCTCATTCCTGAAAGTGGCAGGTACTTCCTTGGAAGCCATTTTTATTTACCATTCACTCTGTTACAATCTTATGCCACTCATAAGACGTAAGAATAAGTATAAAGGTGTCACCACACACAAAATCAGATGTTTATAGAGGAAAGGATCATGGCATACTCCAAGCACGTCTTGAGGAAGTTTCCTAGGGGCTGGCTAGAACCTACTGAGACTAGTTTTCTTGTTTTACCTGCGTCCGGGTCCTTCTTTCCACACCAGGTTAACTAGCTCCTTCATACGCACTTCTTCCCTAGTGGTCCAGACTTGCATTTTGTCCTGAATAATTAATTTTACCCACCAGCTCTTTTCAAAGACTCGGAACTTAATTCACTGGCACATGGGATGATGGCAGCTCTACAAGGGATCAGCCAACGGATCATTCCCTGGAGTTCATGCCTGGGAGAGGTGGTTTGTATGGCACCTAAGGCTAGGGAATCCAGGTGACTTTAAGTCTTTAGGAGAAAGATGTGTTCACAGTGACATGGACCCAATAAAGAGGCTAAAGATGGAAATATAAGCAAGTATGGAAAATCACCGAGGAATGTTACAGAGCCTAATCACAAGCTTTTCCAACAGGCTTAATACATTTGAGGAGAAACTGATGGATTTAGGTAGATCAGTGTCTGAACTAAACGCAAACCAGCAAATAGAAGAACTCAAGAATCAGCTAACCAAACTGAAAGAAGACATAGCAAATACAAGAATGAGTATCAGGAAGCAGTAAGTCAAACCTTGAAATGAAAACACAATTCAACGTAAAGATAGACGCAATTCAAAAGGCTGTATCAGAAAACAAGAACCAAACAAAAATAATAAAAACCTCTCTAGAATCCCTCACCACTAGACTCAATAGTTTGGAAGACAGATCCTCAGATGTGGAAGATAAAACAGAAGAGAATGATAAGGAAATCAAAAATCTGAACAGGATCAAAAAAGCATGTGAACAAAATATGAGAGATATTTGGGATACCCTTAAGAGACCAAATCTCCAGATCATGAGGATACCAGAGGGGGAGGAAAGTCAGACAAAAGGCATAGAGAATATAGTCAACAAAATTATTGAAGAAAACTTTCCCTTTTAACAAAAGAGAGTCCCATTCAGGTACAGGAAGCACACAGAACACCAAACAGACTGGACCAAAGAAGAACTTCCCCAAGACACATTATAGTAAACACCCTAAACATTGAAAGCAAAGCGAGGATTTTAAAGCAGTGAGGGCAAAACAGCAAATCACATATAAAGGCAAACCCATCAGAGTCACATCAGACTTCTCCATGGAAACCATGAAAGCAAGAAGGGCTTGGAATGGAGTGAGTCAAAGTCTCGGTAACTATGGGTTTCAACCCAAACTAATGAAACTTGTAAAAGTTTCCCTAATAATGGAAGGAAGAAGGAAGATATTCCATGATAAAATTCAATTCTATAACTACATGGACAAAAAACCCAACCTACAGAGAATTCTACATGAAATATTCCATGCAGAAGAATCAAACAATGAACCCCAAAAGAACCCTCTAGAGGTTGGCATGATAATCAAACCTAGAGGTGACAAAACAACACACGAGGCAACAAATCTTATAAACCCTTCACCATGGCAGGTATTGAGTCAAGTCTCAGTTATAACTAAGAATATTAAGGGTCTCAACTCTCTCATAAAAAGACACAGGCTAGCAGGATGGATCAGAAAGATGGACCCTTGCATTTGTTTCCTCCAAGAAATCCACCTCACATCTAAAGATAAAAACTTCCTCAGAGTGATAGGATGGAAAATTATATTCCAAGCAAATGGAAATAGAAAGCAAGCAGGAGTGGCTACACTAATATCTGGCAAAATATACTTTAAACTAAAATTAATTAAAAAGGACAAGTAAGACCACTTCTTACTCATCAAGGGAATGATCCAACAGGAAGACATCACAATCCTAAACATGTATGCAGCAAATACAGGTGCACCACATTTCATAAAGCAAAACTTAATGGAAAACAAATCTAAAATAAACTCCAATTCCATCAGAATTGGAGAATTTAATGCACCACTATCAACTATAGACAGATCAACCAGACAGATCAATATGGAAATAATAGAAGTTAACGAGAACATAGACCAACTAGACCTAACAGATATATATAGAACTTTCCATTCCAACTCTACAGAATATGCATTCTTCTCAGCAGCTCATGGAACTTTCTCCAAAATAGATCACATATATGGTCACAAATCTTGTCTAAATAAGTTTCAGAAAATTGGTATAGTACCCTGCATCATATTAGACCACAATACACTGAAGCTGGACATAAACAATGGGAGAAAAAACAGAAAATGCACAAACTATTGGAGACTGAACAAAATGTTATTAAATAATGAATGGTTAGTTCAAGGAATTAAAACAGAAATTGAAAATTTTCTCGAGATAAATGATATTAAAAATACAACATGCCAAAACCTATTGGACACAATGAAGGCTGTCCTAAGGGGAAAATTTATAGCACTGAATGCTTACATAAAAAAGACAGAGAGATCCCAAATTAATAACTTAATTAACCATCTAAAGGCACTGGAAAAATTGGAACAAACCAACCTTAAGAACTCAAGACTAAAAGAAATAATTAAGATCAGGGCAGAGATCAATGAAATAGAAACAAAAAAAAAACTATTAAAAATTGATGAAACAAGGAGCTGGTTCTTTGAAAAAAATAAACAAGATTGACACACCGTTAGCCGTCCTAACCAAACAGAAAAAAAACAGGGCTCTAAACAATAAAATTAGAAATGAAAATGGAGAGATCACAACAGACACCAATGAAGAATCATCAGGTTTTACTTAAAAAACCTATACTCCAAAAGCTGGAGAACCTGGAAGAAATGGATGAATTCCTGGACCACTATCATCTACCAAAGATAAATCAGGAGCAGATAAATTTCCTAAATAAACCTATCACAACGACCAAAATTGAAAACATAATTAAAAACCTTCTCAGAAGGAAAAGTCCATGTCCTGATGGATTATCACCTGAATTCTACCAAACATTCATCATAGAACGGAAACCACTCCTTCTGAAGTTCTTTAATGACATTGGTGAACATGGAATTCATCCAAACTCCTTCTATTATGCTTGCATCTCTCTAATACCAAAACCGGATAAAGATAAACCCAGAAAAGAAAACTATAGACCTATATCCCTGATAAACTTAGATGCAAAAATGCTGAATAAAATCCTCACAAACTGAATCCAACAACACATCCAAAGTATTATCCACCTTGTTCAGGTAGGCTTATGAACCAAGGAATGTAGGGTTGGTTCAACATAGGGAAGTCAATCAACATAATCCACCCCATTAATAAACTCAGCCACAAAAACCCCATGGTTCTTTCAATAGATGCAGAGAAAGCCTTCAACAAAATTCAACACCACGTCATGATCAAAACACTTTAGAAACTTGGAATAGAAGGCCTATACCTCAACATTATACAGGGCATATACAAATCCCCTAAAGCCCAAATCATATTCAATTGGGAAAGACTCAAGGAGTTCCCACTAAATTCTGGAACAAGACAAGTGTGTCCACTTTCTCCACTGCTCTTCAACATAGTCCTTGAAGTTCTAGCAAATGCAATAAGACAGGAAAAAGACATAAAAGGGATACAAATTGGGAAGGAAGAAGTGAAACTATCCCTTTATACAGATGACGTGATCTTATATGTAACAGACCCAAAGAACAGTATCACTAAACTACTGAAGGTGATTAACTCCTTTAGCAAAGTGGCAGCAAACAAAATTAACACACAAAAATCAGTAGCCTTCCTGTATGCAAATGATGTGCACACAGAAAAAGCTATCAGTGAAAAAGTCCCATTTTCAATAGTCTCAAAAAAAAATCAAATACCTTGGAGTAACATTAACCAAGGATGTGAAAGACTTGTATAATGAAAACATAGAAACACTGAGGAAAGAAACTGAAGATGACACAAAAAGATGGAAAGATCTTCCATGCTCCTGGATAGACAGACTTAATGTCTTGAAAATGGCAATACTCCCAAAAGCAATATAAAGATTCAATGCCAAGCCAATAAAAATACCAGCATCATCTTTGTAGACATGGAAAATATAATTTCCAAATTTATTTGGAAAGGCAAAAGGTCTTAGATATTCAAAGCTATCCTTAGTCAAAGAAGCTCATCAGCAGGTATCACCATACTCAATCTAAGGATATATTACAAAACCATTGTAACAAAAACAGCATGGTACTGGCATAAGAACAGACATATAGACCAATAGAACAGAATTGAAGACCCTGCCCTAAGCTCAAGCAACTATAGCTACTTAATATATGATAACGATGCCAACAATGTCAACTGGAGTAAAGATAGCATCTTCATCAAATGGTGCTGGACAAATTGGATAAACACTTGTAAAAAGATAAAAATTGACCCAGTCCTCTCACCCTAAACCAAAATCACCTCCAAATGGATCAAAGACCTCAACACAAGACCTGAAGCTCTGAAAATCCTGGAAGAAAAAATAGGGGGTGGGACCCACAGCCACAGCCATTCAATCAACACAGGATAAGCCAGTGAGAAACCAACGATTTTTAACACAAAGACCCCTAAGCTCACAACATTAAAGCAGCCTTAATACTCACCCACCATGACTCAGGGAACTGAGAGGAAGAGGGGGCGGAAAGACTGTGAGAGCCATGGTGGGGGAGACGATCCAGAGGCATGGCACCCCTCAGTAACAACACACTTGGGCCAGGAGAACTGGGCTGAATACCTGGCTATCCATGGTCCCCTGCCACAAGGACTGATCCAGACGGCCAACGGAGGAGGATATCCAGCTGATTGTGGATGAGGAGGGGAGGCATTGGGGAATTGGGAATAACAACTCATTTTTTGCCCACTAAATAATGTAACTCATTATAGACAATAAAAATAATAATAATAAAGAAGTGAAGAAAAAAAATAGGGGAACTCTCTATGAAATAGGAGTGGGGAAAAACTTCCTCAACAAAACTCCATTAAACTAGGAAGTACAGCAATCACTTAACCAATGGGATCTCATCAAGCTAAAAAGCTTCTGAACAGACAAACTTACCATACTCAAAGCCAATAGACCATCAGGTTGGGAGTTAATCTTTGCCAGCTGTAACACAGCAGAGAAACTAGGCAGAGCAAGCACGCTTGACACTCTCTGACCATGACAGGAGTGAGATGATGCATGGGCAAGCAGATTCTTTCCCAAGTGCCAAGACAGATAAGACATTTGCCTGGTGTTCTCAACCAGAGTGGGAGTCTGCTCATTTTACCTTAACTCTTAAGAAAGTTGATCTGAGTCATAATACCAGGTGCTCTGCATGTGGACATATGCCTCCTGTGCATATTTGTTATAATCCCAACTGAGGCAATAGTCTAAATTCTTTGCTCCCCAAAAGAGAAGAACTCATAAGGGGCACAGGGAAACAAACAAATAAAACAGGTGTCTTTTAGCAGGTGAGAAACCGAAAACAGAAAGTATGCACCTCGGAGTAGAAGGCAGATGGAGCCGAGGGCCAAAGGCAAAGGGCTGTCTGTAGTATGTGTACTTTATATCTTAATCTACTATTTCTCCTTTGCCCATTCCTGAGGCAAAGTCCAGGGTGGTCCCTTTCCTGGAAAAGAAACAGCCTTTCCTGCTTTTTATCCACAATTCATCCTGTTACAGTAAGACCACAACCTATCCAAAAGGCAGGTTGACAAGAGGGAGGGATCATTTTGCCATGGACATTTTTCTCAGGGAGGCGCTTGATAGTGGCCAGCTAGAATCTGACCAGACTGGCCTCATTGTTTTCTCTAGAGCCTCTTCTTCATTTGAGAAATAAATCTAGTTAGGTTGGCTATGTCATACCCACATGTAAGCTTTTTACTTTTCTTCTCCAATGTTGCCAAACTTACTGTATGAACCCTAGCAACTGCTTTACACTCCATTTGCAGAAATATGTACACATACTAGATACATTAACACTGAGCAACCTATCCAGCTCTTTCCTAGAATTTATGATCTTCTCTCCCCAACCTCACATCACTCGACATTTGTTTTGGGTGAGATTTCTCTGAAAAATTTCAGTTAAATAGTTAAAGAAATTCACTGTTTTAATTTATATTGGAAATTCAAAGTGGGAATTTAAAGTTTTGTACTATTTGTATATATATATACATATATATACACATATATGTTCATCTTTGTAAAAACAAACACAATATATTCAAAGATTCAATAAAGAAATTTAATTTAGAATGTGGTTGATAGCTTAATCATACAAAGAGGAGTTGTGGTAAAATGACTCGAACTTTAAAAGGTTAAAAATAACTTCACATTCATTATGTTTTCAGTACTAATTATATTTTAATTGTAATTTAGCACTAATCCTGTGTGGTAATAATGAATAAGGCTAATGTTTTTAGTGAGGGAGAACAGATGTAGGAGCCCCAGCTCTGCTGGATGTTCCACATCAGCCTGAGAAGTCCCCTGATATTGCAAGGACCTGGACTCATGCCAAAGTGGGATTCATGGATTTCAGGCAGAAAGGAGTTTTAGGACTTACCAGTATGAGGCATAGTTTGAAGTTTTAATAAAGATATTTTAAAAAGCACAAGAGTTAAGAGACATGCTTTGAAGAACAAGACACATCACAGAGCATGGGGACATCTCAGAAGAGAGTTTCTGTCCACTGTCTTTCCTCTAGTGTTACAGACTGCCAGGTTTGAGCTCTGAGGCTGCTGTCTTCCAAGGGTTGTCCAGGAATCTAACTTGATCACTGGGTGGACTGGGGCACCAGGCAGGATTAAAATTGATAAGACCACCAGGTTGTCGCAAGGGAGGGTATCTTTACTATGGAATCATCTTGTTTGAAACACCCAGACAGTGTCTAGGGAAATGGAATGAAGTCCTCTGCAAGAACTTTAAACATAGTTTATAGTTCTTTCCCTGCCTCAGTCATTATCATTAGATAAAAGAAAACATGTAATTGGGAAAAAATTTAAAAGACTGATAAACAAACTATAAAGTGTAAGTCTGACTGAAAAATATGTGTATAGACTTAAGAAGCATCCTTCAACATTATAAGTTTACTTTAGGTGAAATTTTAATGCTTTTGGGGTTCAATAATGCATGCAAACTTGTGTTTTAAAACCATATTACTCTACTGTGCTCTGATACTAGAAATCATAGTGCAATTTTTTTTGTTTGTTTGTTTGTTTGTTAGTAAGGTCTTGCTCTAGCCCAGGCTGACCTGGAATTCACTATGGAGTCTCAGGGTAGCCTTGAACTGGGGACAATCCTCCTATCAAAGCCTGCTAAGTGCTGGGATTAGAGCTCAAACATGCCTGGCTGCTGTTTTTATAATGACTAAAACTCATTCTACTAGCATATTGGAAGGAATGGGTACATTGTCCTCCATTCCTCACTTTTGTTATCTCTGGATAAATGCTAATATATTACAGCATTTTCCAATGAAGCTTTATCAAGAGACAGTCTTCAAGTAGAGCCTAACTCTCCTCGTCTTCAGACAAAGAATGCAGCTGAACTTAAATGTGATTTCAGGTCCTACTTCACAAGTGCTGCTCTTAGACTTTTTTTCTGTGACAGGTACACAGTCGATGAACGATCACCTATGATTTCTCTTTCTCAGAACAAGCAGCAATTCTGCACCAAAACAGAGATTTGCAGAACAGGAATAGCTTTGTGGATGACGCTAGTTTGCACTGGAGGAATTTAATAATGTGTAATGGTAACTATACCTTAGTCCTGCTGCAGGCTTAAGTAACATACATGGAGAGGTAGAGGCTGAATGCTTATGACAGCTATTGTTTGAGACTCAGCCAGCTCTCCGTTGCAGCCTCTTCGTTTGTCCATTAATGCTATTTGCACATCTGGTTCCATTGACATTTATGAAATGACCTTGTTTCCCTCTCCTTCCACACAAAACACTCAATGAAGGGAGTTGAATAGTCATACATGCAGTGAACGCAGTATTTCATGGTTAATGTGCCATCCTTTATGAGACTATGCTAGCGTAATGATAGAGGGCTGAAACATGTAATCTATAATTAATACAAACTGACTGTCATGTAGGAGAAAATGGTGCTTTCTGCAGAAGTATAAGTGCCGTCATGGAAACAGCTATAGCTCTCTGATTGTAATTATTCAACCTCACTAGGGGTCTGCAGCTAGCTATTAAATTGCTAGTGGTCCCTCATGGAGTGGTCTCCTATCCAATTAAACTTTCACAAGTCTATTCAGGAGGAACACTTCAGGTTGTCAAAGACATTTTTGGGACACCACTGTGTTTCATTAAACAGTGTCAAACACCTGCATTTCTAGGAAAAGATAATGCTTTTGCTTACTTTTTGCATCTAGAATTTGATCTGAAGGTTTTCTTTGTCTTCTTTGGGGAATTAGAATAACCAAATATATAGCACATTTGTAAACAAAAGTTATAATTATACAATTTTGAATATGTTTCTGCACTGATTCACTCTAGCATATGCTCTCCTCTGTGCAGAAAAATATAAGTAGTAGTCAGCAAGGAACAAAGAATGTTAAAGTGCTAAATATTCAGAATTATCATTCAAATAAAAATGTGGAAATTCAATCAGTGAACAGCACATTTCATACGTAGTTTAGTGCTTTCTACAAATTTGAGATCCAGGAAATGTACATGTAATTCACAAATATTCTGTAATTTCATATGATATGGACTTCCTGTTTAAGTATTATAATTTGTACTAAAAATTTTGAAGTGAAAATAGGTTAAGCTCTTAATGTATGAATTGAAAATGTCTCAGAAGTAGCCAGTACAGCAGCGTGTCTAACCAGTGGAGCTCGGTTTCCCAGGACAATAATCAGATATTTCCTGCATAGTATTGTGAGTCTTGCTAAACTTTTCCCTGACACCAAACTTTTCACCAGCTTTTCAAGGTTTTAAGCAACTTTTTACTAAATAAGTTAAGTCTGTGGCTCACCACCTCTGGGTCCTCCTGCTTTTATGTTCTCATAAGGAATCTCTTTGACACATTGCAATGAGATAAAAAAAAATGAAAGATATTTGGGTTTCATAAAATATATTATTGAACTATGGAGAAGCTCAATTTTATGGTCACATTTGAGAAGTTGAGTATTAAGCCAGAAGATAAATGCTGGTTATATACTTTCCAGTTGGTAGGAGGGTGGGCACACTGTGGAAGTAGCCAATTTGAATGGAATGTATGAGTTTTCACCTAAGGGCTTTACTTCCCAATGTTCACACTTCTTCTGTGAGATCATATGTCTAATAAGCTAATCTGATAGCTGGTTTCATTGTCTTTTTTGTGTGAAATGGGGCAGAAACAGTATGATTAACAGCCATGTTCAATATAAATATAATTACTCTACAACCCCACTTCTTAATTTATAAGGCTATGTACTTAAAAAGGAAGATGTACTAAACTCTTGAACCAAGAACTTCATGAAAAGACGGCCAAATTTTAGAATTGTGATTTTTCTGTAATACTTTGGAGATTTTTTAGGACAGGGAAGTTGTATTTTCATACTTCTGGCTGAAAATTAATTTTTATGAATTGTTTTCATTTTATTTCAAATTGTTTTTGCATTAGGTAGTTAATAGCTAGTTAGTTACTAGCAAAGTCTGTTGAGAGGTATGAACGGAATCCAAAACTTGATTGGAGAGTTATCAGATCTATCCATAGAATCCATGGCAACCAAAACTCTGCAGTCTTCCTCCATAAAATAGATCTACTGTTGTAAGAGCTGAAGGCTCTTTTGTGACTTCATTCCACAATACTTTAACATGTGTACCAGGAATTCAGTGTTCCCAAAATAGAAGAATGGGGTGTGGCAAGAGTAGTAAAGACAGAAAAGATCTAATCAAGCAAGCAGAAAGTAACCATATGTGTCTCTGTGTAAATTTATCTCACCAATTCCATGTGAGAAAGAAAGCTAGAAACTGGGAACAGTGCTAAAGCAAAAGCACTGGGTTTTTTTCTGCCTTGCCCACCAAGAAACACTCTGGGAATAGCCTTGAAATAAGGATAACCTTTACATCACTTGTGTTTCAACAATGGCTTCAAGGAGTTAAGAGAAAGTTTTATATTCTGAAAAAAAAATAATTCTGTTCTAATATGATATCAAGTGGAGGAGCTTAGTTCATTTGTTTTCACATTTTTTTCTATTTTTTACTGGTTGCAATTTTTTAAATAAGTGATGGCAAAAAAAATTAAAACAGGAATGGATGTGTGATGTCATGGGTACAAAGTTTCTGTGGTCAGTTATTTTTTGGAAAATGTAGGAGCCAAGAGTTTACTGTTATTATGCTAAATTCTCCTTGAGTAGGAGGAGACAGATATCAAAGCAGACAGCCTCAATGTTTACTTATCTATTCAAAAATATACACTGAAGTTTTATGATTTTAGAAAAACATTAACAATGTAATAATAAAATAATGTAAATCAATTATATCATGATGTATTTAACATATAGCACAGATTATAATAACACATAGATGGCAGATGCATAGCTACCTCCAACCCCCTAATAGTTCTTAATGTCCTTCAACTTTAGTCTCCTTCCTTGAGAAATGTGTTAATATCCACTTTGAACAATGCTTTGAAGGTTTTTATGGAATAATAGCAATAAAGTTTGTGATGGCTAGGTTTTGTTGTCAACTTGATCTTTTTTAATTATCTTGGGTGGGTCTCTGAGGATGTTTATAGGAAGGCAGCCTCTGAGCAAGGGGCAGAATGTAAAGAAGCTCAAAGAAGCTGAAAGTAAACATCCTTTCCTGTGTGGGTCATGCAGGAAGGAAATTGCAGAGACTCAGAAAGCCATTAAGTCTGGGGAAGGGTTGTAAGACCACACCTTGAGGCTATATAAAGGGGAAGAAATCCTCTTCTTTGCCCTCCTGCCTGTTTGCTGTTCTGAGTGTGTGTTATAAGTGATGGGTTTTTCTCTCTGCTTGGAACTGTGAAAGAGGGCCAGCCTCTTTCACTGTTATAGAACTTCCCCTCAATCTGTAGTTTCAATAAATACTTTCCTCCCTCAAATTGTGCCTGGTTTGAAGATTCATCCCAGCAGCATGTGGTTGACTACGACAAAGTTCTTTATACAATGCATTATACAGATATATTTATATAGGATGCATAAATCCTGCTGGAGTTTTAATGATGGTACTCTAAAATGTGCCATGGTAACTCAGATAAGCAGTTCATTCCAGTTAGCCCCAAATATTTCAATTTACAACTGGAAAAGTCCTGCACAAAAGGAATTTCCTTAGAGATGCAGAAATCAGGGTTGGTTTTCACCTCCTGGACCTGATAAAAGTGAACCCCATATTAATCTCAAACTCTAAGAAGGAATATTCCTTTCCCAAGAAGCATGGCTTTACAATAATCTTGAGATAATGCAGATTCCTTTTCCAGAAAGATTTCCATCACAACTACAGAGATTGCACTCAGTTTAGAGTCACAGTTCCTCCACTGTGCAGTCTTTTCTTGGTTGACAAACTTTTGGGGGTCTCTCATACAATATCCCAAAGCAGAGAGGCTACACATAAATTGAGAGGGAAGAAATTATAGCGTAGCAAAAAGACATGCCAGAGAAAAATCCGTATTGAACGTAGCAACATTCCTCAAATCCCTGTTCAAATGGCTACTAACTCCTAGTAAGGATGTAAGAACCCAGGCCAGAGCCCCATATGTCACGTATGTCCCATTGGTAGAAGTATAGGCCACATATAGAATGAACCAATGAGATGTACTTTATCCCCAACCAAATCTACATGTTTTTATTTATTATATCCTTGATATTTAACAATTGAAGAATAAATATATTTGACTAAAAAAAATAAATGATGAAACATTTAACATATTGTTATGTTATGTTTCATCATTGTTGTGTGAATTTGTATCAGATTAAGATCCATATCCATTAACCCAGAGTAAGCAAAACTAGTTTCCATATATGGAGGATTTTTTGTTTTATATTATATAGCATGCATTTTTATATTTATGTGTGCTTATTTGTATGTATTTTATAATCATTTGTATTCATACCTGGGGAGAATAAGAGGTTTTTCCTGTATCCAAAAAGATTAAAATTAATAATAATGACAATAATATATTTAACAAGTTTTAGAATGCTTGGAATATTTATATGAAGTTATTCCTGCTAAAGTTTGAGAAGTTTGCTCAAATGAATGAAGAATTGCTAGCCTTATGTGAATTAAGAAGGGGCCTATTTTGAAAGCGTTCTAATAATGTTACCATGGAGCTCTGACCAAAATAGATTCTTGGAAGTTTTTCAATAATCTGTACTAGTCCTGTTTAATATCTTTTGATGTATTGTATATGCATCTAGTGTGAAGACAGGAAAGTAAAATAAACACACATTTGCTGCTTCGTATCATTATGTGTAAATAATTTCTACAATGCCACTGTCACAGTCATTTTACTTCCTCCCTAATTTTGGAAAGGTCAATGTCTTCACAAATGAGATTTTTTTTTCAGATCTTATAAATTATCCCTAAAGGAAACAGCACCACATTCTTTAGGAAATTGGCTCTTCTGATTCCCTTGGGCTTTGTGGTATGCTGATGGTTGAATGGCAGGAGGGCTGAGCATAACACATGAGAGTCCTCCACACTTGCCTCCCTTCCCCCCCTGTTGAGGTCAGCTTTCTAGTTGCTGCACAGAAAGAACCCTAGCAAAAGAGGCTTGTGGAGGAATGGGTTTATTAGGCTGACTCCAGGGGAGACTCCATCCTGGCAGGGAAGATGATGGCACAAGCAGACGGGTTGACATCACCTCTGCCACAACACTGGAAATAGCAGCAGGAAGGTGTTCCAAATACTGGCAAGGGGAGCCGGTTTATAACCCCCATAAGCCCGCCCCAACAACACAGCTCTAGTGAGGTTCTAATTCCCGAATTGCCATCAGCTGAAGATGGATCTATCAAAACACCTTCATTTGTTTGTGGGGGACGCCTGGATCAAACCATGACACCCCACTAAGCCTATAGTGAGAAATCCAGGTCGGTATAAGAGACGCCCCTCTTCATACATGCAGAATTTGATAGCTTAAGAATATTTTAAAAGAAACTTAACAAGATTTGGATTAAAGGACAGAGCATGTTTAGTATTTTGAAGCGGTGTGTGAGGTGTGGTAGTTCACATCCCTACAAGAGACCCTGGACTTTCTAAAAAGTAGTAGAGTACCAAACCACAAGAATTAAAATGGCTAAATTTAAAAGATCACATAAGGATGGAAAGATGGCTCAGCAGTTAAGTAGCTTGCCTGCAAAGCTCAACAACCCCAGTTTGATTCCCCAGTACCTACATAAAACCAGGTGCTCAAAGTGTACATGTATCTGGAGTTCCTTTGCAATGGCAGGAGGCCCTATGGTACCCATTTTTTCTCTCTTCTCTTTTTATTCCTTTTGAAAAAATGAATAAAATATATAAAAAAATTAAAGATCACCTAGTCTCTTTTGTAATCCTCATTTTACTTTATTTTATTTTATTATTTTTTTATTGTCCATAATTACATACATTGAATGAGCAAATAATGAGTTGATATCCCCATTTCCCCAATTTCCCTCTTCCCTGTCCCCAATCAGCTGCATATCCTTCTCTGTGGGCAGTCTGGATCAGTCCATGTGGTAGGGGGTTATGGATAGCCTAGTTGTCAACCCTGTTCCACCCCCCTTTGTATGTTGTTACTGAGGGGGGCATGTCTCTGGATATTCTCCCCCGCATGGCTCTTATGATTTTTCCGGGCCCCTCTTCAGCTCAGTTCCCTGAGTCATGGTGGATGAATATTAAGTCTGCTTTATTATTGAGTTCTTGGGGGGGGGTGTCTCTGTACTTCTACTTTAGGTTGTGTAGAAATTGTTGCTGTCTCTCTGGCTTATCCTGTGTTGACTGACTGGCTAATGCTGTGGGTCTCTTGCTTATCCCACCACTCTCTGTGGGGTTCTATATGGTTTCTTCATGGAAAATCTGGTGTGGCTCATCTCTTGCCCGGATGTCAGCTATCAGCCTGCATTTTGTTGGTAGGGTTGGAGGAGCCACAGCTCTCTCTCTGTATTTTGAGACTTCAGCTATAATTTTCAACATATTTTACCCAGGAAGGGAGGATATTTATCTGCATGATATGGTATGTTGTGTGCATGACTGTGTGCAGGAGCAAACGCTCTGTGGGTGAACAGTGGTCAAAAAGAGAATATGAAAAAAATAAGAGAGATAGAGAACACGACTCCTCTCTCACTCATCCGGCTGTTTCACTGAGATGGAGTCTCTCACTGAACCTGAAGCTACTGTGTTTCTTTCAGCAAGCCTCAGTAATTCCCTCTGGACTAGGGTTAGTGACATGAAGAGCCATTCTCAGCTATTTATGTGAGTGCTGGGGATTGAACTCATGCTGAATCAAGCCCTCTGGGCACTCTTGCTTGTGTGACAAGCACTCTTACAAATTGAACCACCTCCAACAAGGTGTTTTCAAAGTGGTTTCTGTATTCTGGGATAGGATTTAAAATGACCATATATCCTATATCATTAGTTATGAATCTAGTGCTCATTAATGGGTCTAATTAAATATCATTATGAGCAGAACTAGAGCTTTAGTGTGTTCTGAATATGAGCTGTCTCCCAGTGCTTCCTGCTGTGAACTCGTGGACTCCAGATTTAGGACAATTCAAGAAACTTTAAATGGCATGTATCAGCATACTTTGCTCATATTTTCGCAAATATTACATAACCTTTTCTCTTCTTCCCACTAGTCTTCTACCAAATAGTCTAATTTGTGCTTTCACTTAGCATTCATATATATGTACAAACATGCTCACAGATACCATCATATATGTATAGTGAAATCTATATTCTGCATATAAAAGTGCACAATGTTTGGCTTTCTTTCCTCTTAATTACCATTTCTTGTCACCCCATCCTTCTCTTTAGGCTTCTTTCCCCTACATAGTCTGGTCTCTACTATTATGTAATATGTCATATATGAAAAACAAAACATATATTTTTTCATATAGAGTTTGCATGTTAAAGAAAAGATGTATTTGTCCTTTGAGACTGTGCTGTTTCATGCAACAAGATGGCCCTTAATTTCGTCCACTTTTATAACCATTATATTGCTTTTTATGTCTGTTAATACCCCATTTGTACATATCTTGATTCCTTAGCCATGTATTTATTGATGCATACCTACATTGATTCATAATTTGGATTTTCTGAAGAGCACAGTGATTAACATGGATATGCAGATATTTCTATTTTGTTCTGGCTTAGATCTTCCAGGAATCTATCCCCAGAACAGTATAGCTATATCATATTGTAGCTCTAATTTCTTGAGGAACCTTATTGCTAATTTCAGTGTGACATTGCTAGGTAACATCCCAGCCACCAATGGTGTGAAGCCCTCACCCACATCATCCTTATCAACATCCATGATTTTCTTCTCACTGATGAAAGCCATTCTGACTGGAGTGAAATGAACTCAGTGTAGTTTAGGTTTGCATTTATCTGTTGGCTAAAGATGTTGAACATGTTTTGATGAAGTTATTGGCCAATGGTATTACTTTTTTGGAACTTCATTCCCCATTTGTTAATTGAAATATTTACACTTCTGAGGTTAATTTTTGAACTTTTAAAATATATTATGAATATTAATCCTTTGATGGAATAGCCTACATAGATTTTCTCCCACTATGAAGGTTCTGTCTTCATATTTGGTTGCTTTTTATGCTATGCAGATGCTTTTGAGGTTGGTATAACTTTTACTGATCAATTCTTTCTTTATTATCCTAAGGTGTTGGCATTACAGTCTTTGAAGGGAATTTCATTTGGTCCAATTTTATTTTTAGAATAGTGAAAGCAAGAATCATAATTTAATACCTAAAGAAGCTTTTATGTTAGGCTGTTTGTAATAGGGATTCAGTGTTGATGGAGAATACAGAGATGAGACAGAAGCAGCCGAGAATAGCAGAATCAACTCTTGATTTTAGTTTGATAGAGAGTCCCATATAAAGAGGCAACAATTGAATGTGATTGATGGAGGCTTTCAAGAAATCTTTGAAAAATGTCCACAGTGAAGTCCATTTAAATAAAGATAGCTGTCAGAATGTAGGAGAGTACACACTATGAAAAAGAATCCCGTAGAAAGGATAAATACACACTTCTTCGGCAGGAGCAGCTGAAGTATCAACAGAGAATTTCACCAATGATAAGCATTCAGCCAGTTTCTCAATTTAGCATTTGTATGCACTACCTGTTAGAGGAAGCACACAGTAAGACTCTCAACCTTGATTGAAATGCCAATGAGGATAAATGTGAAATATTATCAAGAGACTTGAGAGTGCTCCAAAATACAGTAGATGAGTCACAACATCAGACATTTCAATTCACATATGATAAGGAAAAGAATAAGCTGTATCTATAAGTTCACTGTGGTAGTTTTGAATAAATGTCCCCCATAGAATTTATTATAATTGTGTTTATTAAATTGTTAATTGTCTCCAGGCTTCTGGCTGGAGGAAGTGTCATGATCCTCCTGGGATCATGACACCCTTTCTAAATTGGATGCAAAATTCTAGGGATACATATGCAAAACAGCAGCCAGAAACCCAGGTCTGGCAGTTCTGCATTTTGTGAATCACAGCGTTACAGTGTGCTTGCTTGAGGTGCTGGTGGTGGGTTTCTCTCTTTGCTTGTTTCTGTGAAGGGGGCCAGCCTTTTCCTTAACTTCCCCTGGGTCTGCTATTTCAATAAAGACTTTCCTCCCCCAAATTGTGCCTGGTTTGGAGATTCATCGCTGACTATGACATTCATTATCTGCAGAAACTCTCTTTTAAGGGGTCTCAGGCAGTTATTATTCCCTTAGCAAAA
>PVHP010027073.1:0-24064 GCA_004024765.1 Zapus hudsonius | reverse complement strand
GTGGTGGGTCCTCTCTTGTCAGAATCTCAGCTATCGGCCTACGGTCGGTTGGTAGGGTTAGATGGGCCCCAGCTCTCTCGCTGCATCCTGAAAAATACAAACACAATCTCCATCGGAGAGTGAGATCAGTGTAGGTTAACAAATATACACAATTCTGGATTACCTAGATTCTATTTTTAGTAGTCTCCCAGTCACTCGTCTAATTGGATTCTTGCTCATGAGTTCCAAGAGACAACCCACATATAATAAGTCCAACATTAGGCTTAAACTACCTTAAACTGGATTTCTAATGCTTAAAACAAGAGTCCTAACTAATACAATTAGAGAAGTATCCTAAGACAGATTTAGGGTGTACTACCCTGGGTACCCAGTAGTAACAGACTTCTCATTTAGATTCAACTCCCTTAGGTGCACTTAGATATAACCTTCATTCATAAAGACCAGCAGACTTTGTTCTGAGGTGGTTCCCTCACTGCCTCATCACTTCCATCTCAGGATTTATCTAACATAACACCCGACCTTCTTTTATTGGATGCCACTCATTGGTTGATTTAAATATCATATGTATCATCAAGATCACCTGGCTATGTCAGGTACAGTAGTGTACACCTGTGATCCCAGCACCCAGGAGGCAAAGGCAGAAAGATAGCAAGTTCAAGGCCAGCCTGGGCTACACAGCAAGACTGTTTCAAAAAATACAAACAATGGTTGAGCATGATGGCGAACACCTTTAATCCCAGCACATTTGGGAGGCAGAGGTAGGAGGATCACCATGAGTTCAAGGCCACCCTGAGACTACACAGTGAATTCCAGGTCAGCCTAGGCTGGAGTGAGGCCTTACCTCAAAAAACCAAAAACATAAAAATAAAATAAAATAAAATAAAATAAAATATATGGTGACTGGCCCTAAATTTTATTTTGTTTATTTTGGTCTGTGTGTGCATGTGTGAGTGCTCACATGTATGCAAGTGCACTAGTGTGTGTGCTTGTAGAGGCCAGAAGACAATGTTGGATGCTCCTCAGGCACGATCCACCAGTTTTTGTTTGTTTTGTTAAAGGTAGGACCTCATACTAGCCCAGTCTGGCCTCAAACTTAGAGCAATCCTCCTATCTCTGCCTCCTGAGTTCTGGGATTAAAGATGTGTGCCACTATGCCCTGCACTATCCACCTTTTAAACAATTTATTTGTTTATTTGCAAGCAGAGAGAGAACGAGAGAAAGAGAGAGAGAGAAAATAGGCATGTCAGGTCCTCTAGTTACTGCAAATGAACTCTAGATGCATTGTGCATCTGGCTTTACATGGGTACTGGGGAATTGGACCCAGGTTGTTAAGTTAGGCTTTGCAGGCAAATGCCTTAAACACTAAGCAATCTCTCCAGCCCCTCCCCTTTAACTATTTTATTTATTTATTTGCAAGCAGAGAAAGATAGAGAAAAGAGAAACAGACAGAGATTGGGTGTACCAGGGCCTCCAGCCACTGTTAATGAACTCCAGACACATGCACCACTTTGTACATCTGGATTTACGTGGTACTGGGGAATCGAACCCAGGTCATCAAGCTCCACAGGCAATCACCTTAACCACCGAGCCATCTCTCCAGCCCCCAGCCTCCTTTTTTGAGATAGGGTCTCTCTCTCTCTCTCTGGCCTGGAGCTCATCAAGTAGGCTAGACTGGCAAACCAGTGAGCCCCAGTGATCTGCCTCCCCAGAAATGGAATTACAAGAGTGAACCACCATGCCAGGCATTTTTATGTGGGTTTTTGAAATTGAACTCATGTCTTCATGTTTGCAAGGCAAGCATTTTATTGACAGCTATCTGCCCAGCCCAATAAAGATTTAATTTTGACTCATAGGTTCACAATGTTTCATTTCATAGTTACTTGGCCTCATGTGTGTGGGCAGGACATTGTAGTGGTGAGAGTGTATAATGAGACAGCAGAACAAGAGAGAGAGAAGCAGGAACAGAAACCAAATCTTCAAAGGCCTGACTTTAATGACCCACTTCCCTTTCCCCAGTTAGGCCCTACTGAACTGCCCCAAGTAACTCCATTTTGTTCTAGCTGATTCCATTTCTGTGAGGTTCTCCTCCTCTGCAAACTACATCCTGGTTAACAGAACATTCTTACCCAGTTATACCTGCTATACTGGGAAGTTTATTGTTTTCTGAGGTTCTGGGAGGTTCATTGTTTTTGTTGAACTGTAACTTTATGCCCCTGGTTTGAAGTATTGATGGTTTGATTATTGGTTAACTGAAACTTCTATTATCTGGCCTGTACCTGAAATAATGTTAAAATGATGTGATTGTGGTTTTTTACTTTATAAGCCCCTTTTCACCTCCTTTCTAGGCCGAGAGTTCTTTCTGGCATGAGCCCCTCTGTCACTGGCTTAATGAGGGACTCTTTTTTAAAAATACTTTATTTATTCATTTTCAAGCAGAGAGAGAGAGAGAGAGAGAGAGAGAGAGAGAGAGAGAGAGAGAGAACCAGGGCTACCACCTTGTGGGTCTGGCTTATATGGGTACTGGGGAATTGAACCCAGGGCCTTAGGCACTGGAGGCAAGTGACTTAACCGCTGAGCCATCTCTCCAGCCCAATGAAGGACTCTTAATAAGCATGTAGTCTGTAATTCTCTCCTGTGTACTATAACAATACTTCTTGAAGGTGCCACAACTTCCCAAAATAGTGCCACCAATTGGGGACCAAGTGTTCAAAATGTGAGCCTGTAGGGAACATTTCAGATCAAACCATAACACTCTCTAAATATACATCTGTAGATTTATTTATTTGTTTGTTTTATTTATTTATTTAGTTTTTTTTTCAAGGTAGGGTCTCGCTCTAGCCTAGGCTACCCTGAAATTCACTATGTAGTCTCAGGCTGGCCTCGAACTCATGGCGATCCTCCTACCTCTGCCTCCTGAGTGCTGGGATTAAAGGCATGTGCCACCACGCCTGGCTGAATTTTTCTAACTTTAAATCTTAAATTATCAGTTCCATATAATTAGCCAAGCACATCAGTTCATTACTTAAATTCAATCTTGATCAAACTCTCTTGGCATTGGCAGTAGAATGCATCCACCCCTTATTCCAGTAACACAGTTGTAATAACTTTCTCTTCAGTCTTTCCTTCCCCTTAGAAAGTACACAAGCCAAGGCTCTAAATGCAAATCTCCCTACATTTAACATTTTTAAACTCTCACTAGAATAGTCCATAAAACTTGGCTTACCCCTCTGGAAGGCATCTTCAGTTGCAAGTACCAAATCCTCCAGCACACAAGTTCCAGAAGACCAAAATCCACACAGTCACATTCATTTTAGCAACTCTATCCACTCCTCATACCAAAACTGTCATAGTCAACCACATGCTGCTACGATGAACCTCCAAACCAGGCACATTTTATGGGAGGAAAGGATTTACTGAAGTGAGATGCGTGTGGAGGCCAGAGGAGACGGAGACCCTCAAGTGTTTCCTCTATCTCTCTTCCACCTTATTTCATTCAAGACAGCCTCTCACTGAACCTGGAGCTCATGTTTTTTCAATTAGACTCCAGCGATTCTCTGTCTCTAACCCCCTAAGCACAGTGTGCGTGGCCACGCCTGGCTTTTGATGGGGTAGAAATTAAACAAGGGTCCTCATGCATTCCAAGCAAGGGCTCTTTCTCACTGAGCCATCTCCCAGCTTTTTTCTTATTTTAAATATTGTTATTTATTATTTATTTGCAAGGAGAGAGAGAGAAAAGAGAGAACAAAATGGGCACACCAGGGCCTCCTCTCACTATAACCAAACTCCAGATGCATGTGCCACACCGTGCATCTGGGCACTGGGTAATCAAATTCAGGCCTTCAGGCCTTGCAAGCAAATACCTTTAACCACTGGGCCATCTCTCCAGGCCCCTGTTTGTTTATTACAAACAGGGTCTCTCTCTAGCCCAGGCTGACCTGGAGCTCACTCTGTAGCCCATTCTGGCTTCAGCCTCCTGAGTGCTGCTGGTTTTATAGGTCTGTGCCACCATGCCCAGCTCCATATTCCACTTTGAATGTCAGCCTAGGAGTATTTCTTGCAAATATTTACAGGGAACAGAGAGAACAGTCAAGTAGACTATAAAGGAGACTGGCTGGGAGGGCCAGGCCAAACCTAGAAGCTTCTAACTCTGCAAGTTGCTGAGCCCTAGAATGTTCTGGAAATGATGCTGTACTTCTGTAGGGTTATTTACCCCCAGGAATCATCAGGGAGAGCTAGGGAGTGAGGACAGAAAGGTTAATCACTTTGCTTCCTGAAAACCAGCCCCTCTGCAGGGCATGATCCTAGCAGTTCAACCTCATTGGGGTGTCTGGATGTGTGTGTTGGGTACTGAAGGGAAGTGGGGTACCCGATGCCCCCACCTCAGCCAGCCACGACTCAGTATGCAAGCTGCCTGGTGGTTCTTGACACAGATTTCCGCTCTGGTTACTTTTCCTTCCCTGCCCAGCCTGGCACTATGATCGCCAGCGTTCTTGGCGTGGGCTCTGGCCCAGATCCACTTTCCTTGAATGACTGGCAAGCCTCACAGGTCCAGGAAGTTATGCTTAGCAGACAGAGACAGAATATTTCCACAGACTTCAAGTATCTTCCAACGGATCACTTACACATCATAAAGGGGAAAAGGGCAGTTTTACAGTGGGGAAACATAGATTCCACCTTCAACAAAGGATGGATATGTCATAATGAAAAAACCTGACTTCATATGCCTCCTGATCTGATGGACCGAGGAAGGCAGAGTATCACACGTGGAGCCTCCACAATGGAATAGGGAGAAATGGTCCATAGTAAATAAGACTAAATACAATGTGTAGGCGGCAAGGAAGAAATGGCTCTAAAGGACATATTACGCAGCAATATGTCCTATCTATTATCTAACATATAGTATGTTAGATAACTATGATAATATGTTAGATAATAGAATCAAGTTGATGTTAGATTCCTGGTTGTTTTATTTATTTATTTTTTTGTTGTTTTGTTTTTTTTCAGGCACAGTCTTACAATGTAGTCTAGACTAACCCACAACTCACAATATCCTACTTGGCTTCTTAAGTGCTGAGATTACAGGCACATACGACTATTCATGATGGCAGGGGAAAACATGGCATGAGCAGAGCCTGGATGGACTTCACTTCTGCCACAAAATGTGGAAAATAGCAGTGAGAAAATGAGTTTAACTCTGACAAAGGGGAGCTGGTATAATCCCCCCTAAGCCTGCACCCAGAAACACATCTCCTTCAGCACCCAAAACACATGAATTTATCTGACTCAAACCATCACTCCCCCATTTTTTATTAAGTACCAATCATCCATACTGAACAAATGTGAGACATGTTAATTGATGAGCCAGGAGCTGGGTCCTTGGTGAAGAGTAAAGTATATTAGAGCTAATTGCATTCTCTGGTTTTAATTTTTATTATTTATTTGTGGTGCTGAGGATTGAATCCAGAGCTTTGCATGTGCTAGGCAAGCATTCTACTACTGCTAAGTTACATCCTCAGCTGCCTTTGTTGTTGTTGTTTTTTGTTTTTTCGAGACAGGGTCTCACACCAGCACAGGCTGGTCTCAAACTCACGGTGATCCTTCTACTCCATCACACAAGGGAGCTTTCCTCCACCAAGCTTCAGCTTCTTAGAACTGTCTGGAAGCGGGGCTGGAGAGATGGCTCAGCAGTTAAGGCACTTGCCTCCAGTGCCTAAGGTTCAATTCCCCAGTACCCACATATGCCAGATCCACAAGGTGGTGGCTCTGGTGTGCTCTCTCTCTCTCTCTCTCTCTCTCTCTCTCTCTCTCTCTCTCTCTCTCTCTCTCGCTCTCTCTCTCTCTGCTCGAAAATGAATAAATAAAATTTTAAAAACAAAAAGAACTGACTGGAAGCTGCCAAGTAGTTATAGGCACAGCTAGACTTGGACGTGAGTCCTTGCAGTCTTGTGATCTGTGTTAGAGGGCTGGGAAGATGGCTCAGGCTCCCCAGAGACCATGTAAAAGTTGGGTGTGTTAGTCTATCCCTGTAATCCCACTAGTAGGGAGGCAGAGAGACAGGAGGATTCCTGAGCTCAAAAGCTAGCCAGCCTAGCTTGATTGCTAGCCAGCCTAGCTTGATTGGTGAGCTCCAGGCCTATGAGAGACTGTCTCAAAGGAGGTGGATGATGTACCTGACACCTGAGATTGTCCTCTGGCATACACACACAACACAATACAACACACACACACACACACACACACACACACACACACACACACACACACACACACAAAACCCTAGAGAAGTCAGGTATTGTGGATCACACCTATAATTCCAGAATTTGGAAGGCTGAGGGAGAAGGATTACCAAGAATTTGAGGTCAGTCTGGGCTACATAGTGAGTTTAAGGCCAGCATGGGCTAAAGAATGAGACCCTATCTCAGAAATAATAATAAAAATAAATAAATAAAACCAGCTTTGCTCCAGCCCGAGGATCTACTCCAGGGATCTGATTAGCTAGGCTTCTGCCTGGGGCATTGGACATTTCCTGTCTCCGAGGTCTCTGGTAGCATCTCCTAGGCTCAGGACATCCTATTGGCTGCTTCCAGCCTGGGCATGTGGCCCTCCCTGCCTGGCAAGAGTTACATGAAGAGGTATTTTTTGGAAGGTGCAGAAATTCTGGAGTCATTTGGAAAATGCCTGCTCAGAGACTGGGCTGGATTTTCATTTTCAAATGATGATGTGGCTAAGGGGCCTGACCTGGCTGGGTTTTCTAGGATCTAGGGGTGGGGAGAGTGAGGAGGCATGCTCATTTTTCTCTTTGCCTTTCAAATTATTACGAGTTTTTGCCTCCAACCTGGCTATTCCAGGAGTCTCAAGAGAATAGCGAAGTGTCTCCTACAGCCCATGGCCCTTTCATATTATTTGCAGGTAAGCAAGGGCTTTGGGGTTCCTTTAAAATGAGGCCAAAAAGATTAACCCTCACTTCCCTCCCTTCTTGGATCTTGGCTCTGGTCCTCTCAACCAAAGCCTCACTTCCTTTCCATGTAGGACCCCGAGCGACCTCAGTGCCATCCCGTTCTTTGCTTTGCTTTGTCCTCCAGGGAAAGTTGCAGGTTTTCTTATTTATCTATCCATTCATCGCCCATCCATCCATCAATCCCTCATCTAACATTCCATGTACCAGGATAAGGTGAAGAGTTAGACAGACAACTATCTCCTGCCATCATCTGTGCACTCAAGAACTCCCTTTGGGCCAGGCGTGGTGGCACAGGTCTTCAATCCCAGCACTTGGGAGATTGATATAGGAGGATCTCTGAGTTTGAGAACAGCCTGAGACTACATAGCGAATTCCAGGTCAGCCTGGGCTAGAGCGAGACCCTACCTCCAGGAGAAAAAAAAAAGAATCCCCTTTCAGCCCACAGTTATATCTGTGCCTCTGCTCCTTCCCTATCTCACAAATCTAACCTGCCCTCCATACTTTTTCTATGAAAGCAATTTTCAACTCTTTTCTCATTCTCAGCTCCCCTGGGCTGGAATGGCAAATCTCAGAACCGTGGTTTTCCATTTCTGAGCCCCCTACCTCCTGCCTCTGCCACCATCCTCTTGCCAAGCTGGAATCCTGAAAAGAAAATGCCATGGTGGGATGGGATGTTGTTTTGGTCTTTCCCATTCTAGGCAGGTGCTTTTTGAGCTAATCCTCACTGGGGAATTCTAGGCAGGAGCTCTACCACTGAGCCACACCCCAGCCCCTCACTGGGGGATTCTAGGCAGGAGCTCTACCACTGAGCCACACCCCTGCCCCTCACTGGGGATTCTAGGCAAGTGTTCTAGTGCTGAGCCACACCTCCAGCTCCTCATTGGAGGATACTTGATCACTCAACCACTGGGCCATGCCCTCAGCCCCTTCTTGGGAGATTCTAGGCAGTAGCTATAACATTGAGCCACACTTTCAGCCCCTCATTGGGGGATTCTAGGCATGGGCTCGACTGCTGAGCTATATTTATACTCTGTACTTTGTTTTTAAGAATATTTTTTAAGAAAAATATTTATTGCTGGGCGTGGTGGCGCACATCTTTAATCCCAGCACTCAGGTGTCAGAGGTAGGAGCATCGCTGTGAGTTCAAGGCCACCCTGAGACTACATAGTGAATTCCAGGTCAGCCTGGGCTACAGTGAGACCCTACCTCAAAAAAAACAAAACAAAAACAACAAAAAGAAGTGCACAGAGAAATGTGTCATGGGACCAGATGTTCGGATGTGTTTGAACAATGAGGAAAGAGTTCATTTCTTTAAAATTATGAATGTTGGACGTGGTCATGCATACCTGTAACCCCAGTCCTGACGGGAAGTGTGGAGACTGAAGAATTGATGGGTTTGATAAAAAAAAAAAAAAAGCAGCTCCAAGTTCAGTGAGAGATTGTGTCTCAAGGAAAATACCAGAAGAGCAATGGAGGAGGACATCCACCTGACACTCTTGTCCAGCCTCCACATGCATGTGCACAAGGCTCAGGCAGGCAACTGCACACATATGGACATTTGCCACACACACCACACTATACATATGCCACACATACATACATTTCAAGAAGGAAAAAAAAATGTATGAGAGCTGGGTGTGGTAGCATGCCTGTTACCCCAGCAATTGGGAGATGGATGCAAGAAAATCGCTATTGAAGGCCAGCCTCAACTACATTTTGAGTTCAAGGCCAGCCTGAGCTACATGAGACCCTGTCTCCAAACAACAATAAAAAATACAATTGGGGATGGAGAGATATCTCAGTGGTTAAGGCGCTTGCCTTCAAGGCCTAACAACCTGGGTTTGATTCCCCAGTACTCACATAGAGCCAGATACATAAAGTAGTGCATGCATCTGGAGTTCATTTGCAGCGGCTGGAGGCCCTCATGCACCCATTCTCTCTCTCTCTCTTCTCTCTGGATCTGCTTGAAAATTAATAAAAATATTTTAAAAATACAATTGAAGCCTGGTGTGGTGGCGCACACCTTTAATCCCAGCACTTGGGAGGCAGAGGTAGGAGGATCACCATGAGTTCAAGGCCACCCTGAGACTACATAGTGAATTAATTCCAGGTCAGCCTGGACTAGAGTGAGACCCTACCTCAAAAAACCAAAAAAAAAAAAAATACAATTGAGCCAGGTATAGGGTGTAGTGGCATCGGACTAATCTCATCACTTGGGAGGCTGTGGCAGGAGCATTGTGCATTGTGCAGGAACCAGCTGAGTTACATAAAGACCCTGTTTCAAAAACATAAATCAATCAGATAACAACTACAAATGGGTACATTACATACACGGCTTTGAACTTTGTTCTTTTCACTTGAGTGTATCCTGGAGTCTTATAAGTGTATGAGCTATGTGGGTTGAATACAGATTTGGAAGGCAGGGAAAACTTGGCTTGTTCCCAAATGATTGAGTTTTGCTTCAGATCTGGCTGTTCCCTGCTGTTTTTAAAACTCCAAGCCTGGGTAGTGCCAGCCATGGACAGTGTGGCCCCAGGGTCACCTCAAATTGTTTTGCTTATGAGACATCCTGCTACAGGCCAAATTTCTTTGGAGGGATCATGCCCTCTGTTCCCACAGTCTTTCTGTATCTGGAGCCTGGTCTCATGGTTTAATAAATGCCGGGAAGAAAAGTGCCACCTCCGCCTCTCTGCCCCCGCCTCACCTGACTGTGCAGTTTTATTATTTTTTTCCAGGTCTTGTAGGTAGATAAAGGACCTTCTAGGTACTTTGGGGTTTTCATCTCCAAGGTCTGCACCTCTGCTTTGTGGGGAGAGGCTGGAAGTGACTGCGAACTGGAGGTGATTTCAGTGGTATTTGGTCATGGTGAGCTGTTTCACTGAAGGGTCTGAAATAGAAATTTTTCAATTTTTATTGTGTGTTTAGGATATGATGTGTGTGTGTGTGTGTGTGTGTGTGTGTGTTGGGTATATTCACGTGTGCTCAGATGTATATGCCCTGCTTGTGTGGAGAGGCGAGAGAACAATGTTGGCGTCCTCCTCTACCACCCTTCTGCCTTATTTCCCTCATAGTCTCTCACTGAACCTGGAGCTCCATGTTTTCTGGTTAGACTGACCAGTGAGCTCCAGAGCTCAGTCTCTGCCCCTGTCGGTGCTGGGATTACGGGAATATGACATCATGCCTGACTTTTTATGTGGGTTCTGGGGATTGAACTCAGGTCCTCTATGTTTGTGCGGCAAGCACTCTTACCCACTGAGCCATCTCCCCAGCCCCTCCTCCCCATTTAAGAAAACTGTTTTTATTTATTTGCAAGGAGACAGACAGGAGGGGGGGAACAGGCACGCCAGGGCAGCTCTTTACGTGGGTACTGGGGAATCAACCCCAGCCGGCCAGGCTTTGCAAGCAAGTGCCTTAACCAGCGAGCCATCTCTCCAGCCCCCCATTTTGTTGAGTAGCATCTCATGTAGTCCAGTCTGCCCTCAAACTTGCTGTAGCAGAGGCTGTCATTTCACTCTTGATGCTCCTGCCTTTGAAGACCTCATCATTGCTGGGGTTACAGGCATGGACCACCATACTTGGAGTTACAAGATTGCATAATTCTACCTCGAAAAACAAAACAAAAAAAAAGATTGCATAATTCCTTTGGGGGGCTGCCCTTAGGTCTATGGACACCTTCTAGAATGTTCTCACCTTCTTTCTCTCCCCCCCCCTCCCCTTTGCCTGTTGATCTTGGCCATTTTATCTGGACAAACTTTCCATCCCAATCGATTATCCACTTCCATTGCTCCAAAGCAACTTGGGTCTAATGAGATTGTCTTTTTTGTTTGATTTAAAGTTTCCAGTGGCTGGAGAGATGGCTCAGCAGTAAAGGTATTTGCCTGCAAAGCCTAACATCCCGGGTTTGATTCCCTAGTACCCACATAAAGCCAGATGCATGCATCTGGAGTTCATTTGAGTGGCTGGAGGCCCTGGCATGCCTATTCTCTCTGTCTCTCTTTTCTTTCTCTGGTTGCAAATAAATAAATTTTAAAGTTTCCAAAGACTCATGCCATGATGAGGATTTATTTTAATTTCTTCAGGTCAAGGTTTTTATTTATTTGTTTGTTTTGGTTTTGTTTTGTTTTTTAGTTTTTCAAGGTAGGGTCTTGCTCTAGCCCAGGCTAACCATAGCCATTCACTATGTAGTCTCAGGGTGGCTTTGAACTCCTACCTCTGCCTCCCAAGTGCTGGGATTAAAGGCGTGTGCCACCATGCCAGGCTTTGCTTACAAGGTTATACTAATTGCACAAAGGAAAAAAAGTTAGGCAGGCATGGTGGTGTGTACATCTGAAATCCCAGCACTTGGGAGGAAAACACAAAAGGATCTCAAGTTCAAGGCCAGCCTGGACTATATAGTGAGAAAGACCCTGGTGGCAAGAAACAAAAAGCTAGATGTGTTAACCCCTGTATAGCAAAAAAACACTATAGCTAGGGGTGTTTGGGGGGGGGTGTTAGCTCATTTATACCTTGTTTGTTTTGGGGAGAAGTTCTTAGTATACAATATAGTTTGGAGCTCTCTATGTAGCCTAGAGCTCTTGATCTTCCTGCCTCAGCCTTCCAAGTATTAGGTGAGAATTCTATCACTGAACCACCACTGCAGATCTTCCAAGTATTAGGATCTCAGACAAGCACCACCCCTGGCTGGCTTGATTTTTTTACCTCCCCCCCCCCTGTTTAGAATGCTGTTCCTATGAATATTCATGTAGAAGTTTAGGTGTGGACCTCTTTTGATCTTTCTAGCAACTCTAAGTTTAGATCCCATTTTCAAGGTAACAAGTTTGTTTCCAAAAGGATAGGACAGGAATTTGTCATATGGTTGCTAGGTCTTTGAGCCCATGCTGTCCCCAAGCCGTGACAGCAGAGTTGAAATAAGGACTTGGACAGAACCTGGTGTGGCTGTGCCCTTGGGAACTGCAGGAGGACACGACTGATTTTCAGCTGTGCAATTTCAGCCTCTCCCTTCTCAGTGCCTTTTTCTTCTTTCCTAGTTGTCATTTCTTTCCTTTCCTTCCCCTGTCTTTCTTCCTTCTTTTTTTTCTCTTTTCTTTTTTGAGACACAGTCTCACTCTAATCCAGGCTGATCAGGCACTCACTCTGTAGCCAAGGCTGGCCTGGAACTCTGGGCAATCCTCCTACCTCAGCCTCCTAAACGCTGGGATTACTACCATATGTGAAAGCCAGAGGTTGACTTCAGATCTTCTCCTTTATCACACTTCTACCTTTATTCCTTAGACAGAGTTCCACGCTGAACCTGGAGCTTGCTATTCTTTTGGTTAGATTAACTGACCACCAAGCCCCGTAATCCTCCTGCCTTGGCCCCCTCAGTGCTGGGGTTACATGACTTTTACATGAGTGCTGGAGATTGAACCCATTCCCTCATGTCACCATGGTGCTGTCTCAGACCAATTGTCACCTCTTGTAAGGTAGCCTATTAGCACTCATTTACACCTTTTTTTTTTTTGAGCCCATGCTGGCCTCAAATTTATTGTCCTGTAGGATGGTTTTAAACTCCTAATCCTTCTCCTTCTATTTTCTGGGTGATTACATGCATACACTACATTCCCTGGCTTTATTTGAGGATCTGGGAATAAAGGGTATTTGCTTAGTTTTTATTTATTTGCAAGCAGAGAGAGATAGAGAGAAGACATACACACACACACACACACACACACACACACACACACAGAGAGAGAGAGAGAGAGAGAGAGAGAGAGAGAGAGAAACAGACTGTGATGGTTTGATCCAGGTGTCCCCCACAAATGAATGTGTTCTGAATGCTTAATCTCCAGCTGATTAATTCAGAATACAAATGAATGTGTTCTGAATGCTTAATCTCCAGCAGCAGGGTTGGGTATTAGAGCCTTGTTGGAGCTGTGTTGTTGGGGGCGGGCTTATGGGGTTATAGTCAGCTTCCCCTTGCCAGTGTTTGGCACACACTCTTGCTGCTGTTGCCCACCTGGTGTTGGCCAGGAGGTGATGTCCACCTTCTGCTCATGCCATGGTTTCCTCTGCCATCATGGAGCTTCTCTGAGTCTGTAAGCCAAAAATTAAAACCTTTCCTCCCACAAGCTGCTTTTGGTCAGGTTCTTTGCTGCATCAATGAGAAAGTTGACTATAATAGACTTGGTACCTGAGAGTGGGATCTGTCATTACTAGAACCCTGAATCTGTGGCTTTGGGTCTTTTGGAAGTGATCTGCAGGAGGAATGTGGATGGATTTGAAACCTCAGCCTAAGAGACACCTTGCAGTGCTGTAAGTACAACTTGATGGACCATTCCAGCCAGAGTTGAAAAACTTGAATGCAGAAAGAATTATGGACTGTGAGGTTTGGTTTATGAGGGTGAGGAAGAACTTTGTCAGGACTGGTCTAGAAGCAGTTTACACGAGAGGTTTGCTGTGTTCTGCCTGCTTGTGTCCTGAGAACTTGTGCAGGGTTGCTTTGCGTGGAAATGGACTGGTGTGAGTAGGCAGAGATGGCCCAGAAAGAAATCTCTGGGCCGAAACTGCTGCCTGTTCAGCTGCAATTGTTTGAGAGATGACAGCCTTTGAGATTGGGCCAGCTGATCTGCATTAGGTTAGCAGGAAGAATGCAGAGTCTTTGAAGTAGGGAGCCTGAATGTTGAAGGTTTCCTGCTCTTCAAAATTGGCTTTATTCTCCCTTGGATTAACAAATTGGTAGTACTATGGAGCATAACAAATGCAGGAAAGTGGGTCATTGGATTTGCAACACGGTTTTGTTGTTTTTTGGAAATGGCCATCAGCAGTGTGAAGCAGGCCTGTTGGATTACCTGTGTAAAGGCCTGATGGAGCCATGAGGATGCACCATGGGTTGCAAAGGAGACCCAGTGAAATGCCAGGACTATGGGATGGCTGACAAGGAGAGGTGCCAGCATTGGATGGAGTTTTCCCAGACTGAGTAGCTGAGCTGGAGGAGCAGAATTGTAACTCCAGGAGATTTGTTACTGGTTAGAATTATCAGACTTGGAGCCGGGTGTGGTGGCACATGACTTTAATCCCTACACTCAGGAGGTAGAGGTAGGAGGATCGCTGTGAGTTCAAGGCCACCCTGAGACTACATAGTGAATTCCAGGTCAGCCTGGACTAGAGCGAGACTCTACCTCGAAAAACCAAAACCAACCAACCAAACAAACAAACAAAAAAGAATTATCAGACTTGGGGTTAGAGTTTGATGTTGGCCTGTCTGTTTTAAATCTTGTATTGGTTCAATCTGTCTTTGCTAATGCCCAATGCCATCTTTTGCAGTATGAATGTTCTGTGCCATTAAGTTTTTTTCATATAGATTATGGCTCTGTTGAAAGACCTTGGATTATGGGAATGTTTGAATATCATCGAGACTAATAAAAACTGTGGGGACTTTTGAAGTTGAGCTGAATGAATTGCGTTTTACATCATGTGGGGTCCAGGGACGGATTGTGATGGTCTGATCCAGGTGTCCTCCACAAATTCCCAGTTGATGGCCGTTTGGGTATTAGAACTTTGTTAGAGCTGTGTTGTTGGAGACAGGCTTATGGGGGTTCTAGCCAGCTTCCCCTTGCCAGTGTTTGGCACACTCTCCTGCTTCTGTTGGCCACCTGACGTTGGCCAGGAGGTGATGTCCACCTTCTGCTCATGCCATCATTTTCCCTGCCATCATGAAACTTCCCTCTAGTCTGTAAACCAAAATAAACCCATTCCTCCACAAGCTTCTTTTGGTCGGGTGCATTGTTGCAGCAGTGAGAAAGCAGACAACAGAGACAGAGGGAGAATGGGCGATGTCAGAGCCTCCAGTCACAGCAAACGAACTCCAGACACATGTGTCACTTTGTGCATCTATCTGGCTTTATGTGGGATCGAACCAGGGCCTGTGTCACTAGGCTTTGCATCTCTCCAGCCCTGTTTTAGTTTTTGAACTAGGATCTTATGTCATCCAGGCTGTCTTGGAACTCACTATGTAGCCAAGGATGACCCTGAACTCTTTTTTTTTTTAAATTTATTTTTATTTACTCATTTTCAAGCAGAGAGATACAGATACAGTGAGACAGAGAGAGAGAGAGAGAGAGAGAGAGAGAGAGAGAGAGAGAGAGAGAGCGAGCGCACAGCCAGTGTGTGGCTGGTGTATGTGGGTCCTGGGGAATTGAACCTAGGGTCTTGGGCACTGGAGACAAGTGCCTTAACCACTGAGCCATCTCTCCAGCCCGACCCTGAACTCTTGATCCTCCTGCCTCTGCCTCTCAAGTGCTGGGATTACAGGTGTGCACCACCATGGCAGCTTCATTTTTTTGGGGGGGGGAGGATGGGATGGGGATGAGACAGGGTCTCACTCTTATCACTCATGCTGGCCTAGAATTCATTGCAGGCCAAACTGGTCTCGAACTCACGGCAACCCACTTGCCCCGTGAGCATTGTGTCCCCCTGAGAAATGGACAGGCAGAGGAGCCGACTTCCTCGTCCAGTCCCGGGGTCTCAGGGATGAAGCGCTCTGGACCCCACTCCTCTTCCCCGCCCCCTACAGTTAGGCCAGCGCGCCGTTGCTACGGCAACAGCCCCCCCTGCAGGTGGCGACCCGGGGAGGGTGTGCGCCACGACATCAGGCCACGCCCCCCAGCGCCCGCCGGACTAGCGTATTTGCAAACCCCGCCCCTTCCGAGATTGACGAATCAGAAAGGCCGACACATTGTGCGGCCGGGCTCCGGACAGCCAATGGCAGTTGGCGTTCGGTTCGGGCGTCCCGGTGGAGGTTGGGGGCGGGCGCTGAGCCCGCGACCTGGGCAGTCGCTGCTGGGGCGGCCGCGGGTGCGCGGCTCGGCTCAGCGCGGCGGGCGTGCGGGCGGGCGGCGCTCGTCGGCGGGGCCGGGCGGGCTGGCGCCTGGCGGTGAGACCGGGCTCCGGGAGTGGACACCATGGACACCCCCAGCTAGGGTGGCGGGAGAAGCCCAGGATGCCGGCGAGGCGGCGCGGTGGCCCCTCAGTCATCGCAGGTAAGCCGCCCGGCTCCGAGCCGGCATCCCACGGGTCCTCCCCCGTGGGGGGACCCATCCCGCCGCGCCCCTTCCCCCACGGCCCCGGTCGTGCCCGCCTCTCTCCATTCTCTTTGCGGGGCTCTGCTACCCTGTGCCCTGTCCCGCTGGGATCTCACCCCCGCTTCACCTGCGCATGCTCACCCTGCATCTCTAAGCCTGATTTATAAGGTGACCCTCCTCACCCCCCCTTTTTCTTTGGAAGCAGGGTCTCACCCTGTAGTTCAGGCTGGCCTCGAACTCATGGCAACACCTCTTGCCTGCGTGGCATGACTGGCATCAGCCCCCCACGCTGCCCCCTCCATGGCCCCCAGCTCATGCCCTTTAGCACTCTGACGCCACCATCGCTGGACGCCCTTTCTTCCTTGAGGCTTGAACCGTCAAACACCTTGCCCCTCTCTTAATGCCTGTCAGGTATTCTTTTGTGTTCATTCCAAACCTCCCCCTTGGAATATCTTTACTTATTTAAAAATATCTCTACTTATTTGAGATATCTATGAAGAGAGAGACAGAGAGTGAGAACATGGGTCCGCCGGTGTCACTTGCTGACAGCCAGGCGCTTGAGCCACTTTGTGCATCTAGCTTTTCATGGGTACTGGGGAATCGAACTCCGGGCTGTCATGCTTTACAATCAAGCACCATGAACCATTGAGCCATCTTTCCAGCTACCACTTCCCTTTAAAAAAAAAAAAGAAGAAGAAGAAGACAAGATCACTCACTTCAGTCCTGGAACTGATTATGTAGCCCAGGCTGGCCTTGAACTTGAAGCAGCCCTCCTGCTTCAGCCTCTCAAGTGTTGGGATGACAGGCATGAACCACCACACCCAGCTTCAGATGGATCCTTTAACCATGATAATTTGTCTTTAGAATAGCTGTGCCCATAAGGTGTTAGGTAGCCAGCCCAGGGTCCCTCAGGCTGTGGGTGTCAAGTATGTTAGTCATTTCTTCTTTCTTTTCTTTTTTTGGTTTTTCGAGGTAGGGTCTGGCTCTAGTCCAGGCTAACCTGGAATTCACTCTGTAGTCTCAGGGTGGCCTTAAACTCATGGCAATCCTCCTACCTCTGCCTACCTCTGCTGGGATTAAAGGCGTCATTTCTTCTTTCTAGGTCTTTTGTGCTCTAAGGAGCTCCCTTGGGAGTTTTGATCCTCTACCTGGAGAGTGCTGGGGGAGATGGCAGGAGAGATTGGTAATAAAGGTTTAGGTTGTCAACTGCTTATCACATGTATTTAGATAATTCAGTTCCGATATCTTTGTGTCATGTGTTGTTTTATGCTAATTTCCTTTGTAAAGAATTTTTAGACTCCTGTTCAAGGGGTTTTGCAATATAATTGCACTCCTCTCTCCATCTCCCCTACCCACCTTTGTTTTAGGTAAGAAAGCACTACTTACCTCCAAGCGGACAGTATTGTGTGTAAGCAGTGTTCAGTGATTATTAGAAGAGGGATGCAGTGAATTATGAGCTTTAGGAGTGTGAGAGAATCAGGTTTGACTTTCTTGAATCAGGGAGCAAAAGTTCTGATAAGTAAGTCTTCTAGGAGTTAAAGAAGATGGTGCTAGGAATGGAGCCAGGGCTTTACACAGACAGGCTAGATGAGCCCCAGACCACAGAGCTCCAGGCCCAACTCATAGTTTGTTGTTGTTAAGAGTAAAATAAATTTGACTTACTTGATTAAGCATTATTGTAGGGCCAGGTACAGGTGACACAGTACTATAATCCTGAAACTGGTGAGGCCGAGGCAGGATCTTGAGTTCAGGGCTAGCCTGGGTTACATTTTGAGATTTTTGTCTCAAAAGACCTCCAATAAATCAGCCAACCAACAAAAGCATCTTTCTGGGCCTTTTGCTATTCTTGCTGTTTGCTTTGATGGTCTTAAGTCCAAGTCAGCCTGCTTTTTCTGCTGCTGGACTCCTTAGAGCAGGCCCGAGAGAATCATGTTATTGATGATTCTGAGCACATGACGCTTCACATTCCAGCTTCAGCTGGAGTCCTTGGAGGTGCTTTGACTTTTCTCCAGGTTCCTCCTGTGTACTGAAACTTAAAACGTTATTCATATGTCTTTACCACTTTTCTCTGTGATGACACACACACACACACACACACACACACACACACACACACAAGGTGTGGCCTTCTTTTTACTGTTTTTTAATTTTTATGTTTTTGCCACCTGCTTCACAGAAGAAATTGGTGGCTATCAGGCCTGGACTCATAAGTGTCTGTCATTTAAAAAACTTCTATTTGCTTAGTTATGAGAGAGAGAAAGAGAGAGAGAGAGAATGATCACACCAGAGCCTCACCACTGCAAACGAACTCCAGATGCATGCACATTTGGCTTTATGTGGGTACTGGGGAATTGAACCTGGGTCCTTAGGCTTTGCAGGCAAGTGGAAAGCCATCTCTCCAGCCCAGGATCTGTCATTTTTGCCCATTTTCTGTACTTAACTTGATTTCTGGTCTCCTTTCCTTTTATCCCAGAAAAAGAAGGGTCCTTTAGATACGGTCTTTTCTTTAATATCTTTTTTCTCAACACACACACACACACACACACACACACACACACACAGTTTCCACCATCCAAAACAAAACAAAAAGAACCCCTTCCCTTAATACTTTCCTCTTTTTTCTTTTGAAATTAACTAGGCGTTCCTTTAGTATTTTTTTCTGTCCTCTAATTTCCTTGTGTGATTATACTTCCTTTCATGGCTTCAAATAGCTCTGTGTATTCATGGTTTTCAAAGATGTTTATTCAATACTGGGTGTGGTGGCGCATGCCTTTAATCCCAGCACTTGGGAGGCAGAGGTAGGAGGATTGCCTTGAGTTCAAGGCCACCTTGAGACTACATAGTGAATTCCAGGTCAGCCTGGGCAAGGAGTTTTAGCAAGACCCTACCTCAGGAAAAAAAAAAAAAAAAGGATGTTTATTCAGTCTTCCTTTCCCTTGAACTTTAGGTCCCATTTTCATCTCTACTGGATAACCTTGGTACTTCAAACATGGTTGTTCTGCCCCTTCCTTCTCCCCATAACCTTTCTTAAGCACATACACAGTTATTCCTCCTTAGAAATCTTCATATCATCTTTTCTCCTCACCTTGTGTCAACCACATATCCTGTTTCAGTGACTAAAAATCTTCTCTCTCCTCATTGACAGACTTTTATGTTTTTCCTGAAGAATCAGCTGAGTTGCCTTTGTAGGTCTCCTTACTACTTCCGGCTGTGTACTCACCAGTTCATCCCACACTGCTACTGGGATTACTTCCATTTCTAAAATAACCTGTTCATGCCACCTGTTTTCCTTAAAACTTGTCACCAGCTCCCAGACAGCATAATGGACTAGGCTGACTAGACCTCCTAGAGCATGGACTTACCCTCATCCTGACCCCTTGGTGAACCAGAGCAGAAAGCAGTTAAGGAAAAAGGACTGCGATCAAGATAAATAGAAATGACTGTAGGGTGCTAGGGAGCACCTCTCTGGAGAAAGTGTAGAGAAGCTTCTGTCCCAGGGATCTGCTATGTTTTCTGACTACCCCTCCTCTTCACCTTGGGGTAGGTGACTTTTCTTTGTGTTCCTTTCCACAGCCTTCTGTACATGCTGCCATCTCCATGTTTACTTTTCCAGCCTGTAATAGTCTGTTTTTCTTTTTTTGAGGTACTGAAGATTGGACCTAGTGGCTCACACGTGCTTGGCAAGTCCTGTATTACTGAACTGGATCTTCAGCCCCATTTTCTCTTAATTCCCCCTGTCAAGTTGGTAATAATAAGTCCACTACCCAAAAGGATTAAAAAAAAAATTTAGGAGCTGGGCATGGTGGCGCAGGCCTTTAATCCCAGCACTCGGGAGGCAGAGGTAGGAGGATTGCCGTGAGTTCAAGGCCAGCCTGAGACTACATAGTGAATTCCAGGTCAGCCTGGGCTAGAGCGAGACCCTACCTCAAACCCCCCCCCAAAAAAAAAAATTAAATTTATGGGTGTGTGTGTGAAAGATTAAGAATATAAATCAGTGAGAGTAAGTGTAGGGACACACCAGAACCTCTTGCTACTGCAAAGGAACTCCAGATGTGTGAGTCACTTTGTGTGTTTGGCTTTACATGGGCACTGGGGAATCTAACCTGGGCTGTCATCCTCTGCAAACAAGTGCCTTCAACCGCTGAGCCATTTCCCAAGCCTTCCAAAGGGATTAAAAATTTTTTTATGCAAAATGAGTTCCAGGTTAGCCTGGGCTAGAGCAAGACTCTACCTTGAAAAACCAATAAATAAATAAATGAATAAAAATAACTTTAAATAAATAAATTTGCATGTGTGTGTGCACACACATAATGCATGATATCAGGACATCTTGGCATTGCATATGAATTCCAAACGCTTGTGCTGCTTTTTGCTTTCAGCTTACATGGATGGTTTGGGAATTGAACCCTTGCTGGCAGGCTTTGCAAGCAAGTGCCTTTAGCCCCTGAGTCAAGCTCCCAAATGAATTTTTACTTTGTGCTTGAAGACCGGTATGGGGAGATGGCAGCGTGAATTAGTGAACTCTCAGGTACGATGAAAAGGAAGGAGGCTGTGTCATATGTCATCATGTGTCATCCTTCATGGAAAAGCTCCCAGTTTGTTTTCCTCCTGATATCTACTGTCAGAGTATCTGTGATTGCCATACATACTTGTTTATGTCCAACGTCTTTCTCCTCTTTCTCAGCCCTAAGGGTAGGGCCTTGAAATCAAGATGGGTTTTGATTCATACCTGTATCTCCTACTGTGACAGGTAACATGCATGGATATTGTGAACAGATAGATATGTTTCTAAATAGATCCCTCTGATCCTCTGGAAGCATTGTGGAAAGTGAGAGGAGGGAAAGACGGGGTTCATGGAGGCCATCATGGGGTGGTCAGGGCAAGGGAGATCAAATCCTGGAACTCACTCTGTAGCCAAGGCTTGACCTTGAACACACAGTGATTCTTCTACCTCACCCTCTTGAGTATCGAAGTTGTAGGTTCTAGGATGAGCTTGGTTCTAGGATGGCTTCTTGACTCTTGGCTTTGGTAATCGGGCTAATGGTTGTTCTATTAGAAATACCAGAGAGGGAGCAGGTTTGGAGGGAATAGGAGAAATCACATGGCTGTGTGTGTATATCAGTTACTTTCTTGTTGCTGGGACAGTATACTTGACTTGAAGCATCTTAAGAAAGGAAAGGGGCTGGTCATGGTGGCACATGCCTTTAATTTTAGAACTTGGGATGCAGAGGTAGGAGAATTGCTGTGTTTGAGGCCAGCCTGGGTTAGAGTGAGACCCTACTTCAGAAAAAAAAAAAAAGGAGGAAGAAGGGAAAGGGCTTGTTTTCCAGTTTTTTTTTTGTTTTTTTGTTTTTTTGTTTTTCAAGGTAGGGTCTCACTCTAGCCCAGGCTGACCTGGAATTCACTCTATAGTCTCAGGTGGGCCTCGAACTCATTGGGATCCTCCTACCTCTACCTCCCAAGTGTTGGGATTAAAGGTGTATGCCACCACTCCCAGCTCTAGTTTGTGTTTTGAGTGGAAATCTTTCTTGGCAGGAGCAGGAAGCTGGTGTCACATTAGCAGGGAGGTAGTAGAGAGAGATTAATGCTGTTCAGCTAACATTCTCCTTTTTCTTCAACCCAGGATCCCAACCCATGGAATGACACCACCCAAAATTAGGGTGGGTCCTAATCTAGAAAATCCCTAATAGATAAACCAAAAGATTTGTTTCCATGGTGATTCTAAATCCTGTCAAGTTGACAGAGTGTAAACATCTGCGTGTGTGTGTGTGTGTGTGTGTGTGTGTGTGGTTGAAGATTAAACTAGGTTTCATCATGCTAGGCAAATGCTCTACCACTGAGCTGTATCCTCAGCCAAAACAGCACCATGATGGTGTGCAGTGTGTATGCAAGGCCTGTGCCTGGATAGACTGGATAGAAACCAGAGCCATCAGAAGTAGATGGGATTGCCTGGCCCATTATTTTTCAACACAGACTACTTGAAAACCACCTGGGAAACTTTTAAACTTTTAAAGGCCTAGGGAGAACTCTAAGTTCTGCTCACCTTGAGTTCTAGTATGCATATGTTAGTGTGTGAGGTGATGGTCCCACAGGTCTGACAGTGTGTTTTTCATCTTTCTTCCCTTATAGATTGAATTATTGATCTGTTTATAAGTTTCCTGCTTCTTTCTTCTGCCAGCTCTAATTGGCTAGTAAGCTACTAGAGTGGAATTTTCATTTTAAGTTACTGTACTTTTCAACTCTAGAATTTCTGTTTTTTTAATTTTTATTTTTCTCTCTGTTGATTTTATTTGAGACAGGGTCTCACTTTAGCCCAGGCTGACCTGGAACTCTGTAGTCCCAGGCTGGCCTCAAACAACAATCCTCTTACCTCTCTTTCCTGAGTGCTGGGATTAAATTTATGTGTGTGCCACCACGCATGGCTCTTTCTGAAGGTTACTGATGCCTTTTGTTTTGTGACATTCTGGGACAAAATCCATAAAGTCTGTTCTTTATTCTGTGTAACCACTGGTCTTCATAATTAGCTTAGTGGCTCACTGGTAATTGGACAATGTCTCTGATAATTTTTTTAAGTATATTTATTCGTAAGGGGGATAGGGAGAGGGGGAGAAAATGAGCACTAGTGTACGTTTGGGCACACCAAAGCTTCTTGTTGCTGCAAACAAACTCTAGACTCATGCGCCACTGTGTGCATCTGGTGTAAGTGGGTACTAGAGAATCAAACGGGTTGGTGGGCTTTGCAAACATGCGCCTTTAACCATGCAGCTGTCTCCCCAGCTCTCTTGAGTACGAGAGGTGGTATATGTGAGTTGTTGCCCCCTGTCAGTGCACAACAGTTTCCACCCATCTTAGCCTTTCCCTTCCTGCTTCTGCAGAACACCAAGGTCAGCCAGTGATGATGTTTTCAGGGAGAGTTAAATTAGTTTGGAAACTATTTTATGTAAGCATGAAAACCCTCTATGGAGATGTTATTTCCCAAAATTTCAGTTATTTGCTTACTTGCTCCATTTGTTATTGCCACTGCCTGCAGCTATGGCATTAAACAACTGTCCCCCATAATTTTTAACAAATGCCCTAGAGATAGGAATATTCATATGGAGTGCGCTGTGATTAATTCACATAAATCTAAGCCCTGAAAACGGAGCTTTTCCCGTGAACTGTTAGGCAGGTTAAATAGTGGCAAGTCTTGGAGTACACTGTTTTGTGGGGAGCTCCCTGCTTGTGTTCGTAAGATAGGTGCTTGTGAGGCTCTTGGTTATCAAGGCTTCTTCAGAGCTGTAGAATAAAGGACCACACAGCTCTCTCTGTTTGCTAAGTGGCAGCCATTTTTCTTGAGTAAATATTCCTAGAATTTTTCTAAGCTTTCAGTTAATTTTTAGAGTTCTGAGAAGTTGATCTTGACTATGTTGCCAATGTTCTTGTTACTTTTATGGATAGCAGACTAGTGGAAGTTCTTACTCAGAAAAGGTTCATGCATTACAGTTTAGCACACTTGTTTATTCCCCTGACAACTCCAAGATACTATATTTGATTCCATTTAAATTTTGTGCTGTTATTTCTCCACAACGTGGCTAAGCTGATTATTTAATATTTCCTCCGTGTGTGTTCACATCCTCTTCCACTGTGAGGCTTTGGTAGGCTGCTTTCTTTTCTCAAAACACTTCTGTCTTCTACCTCCACAGTGGGATTTCTTATCCTATGAGTTATTCTGATACCATTTCCTTCATACTGTCCTTACCAAGCCCATGGGTGTGATCCTTCCTTGAAATTTCCATGTGTCTTTGTTCATACCTTTTGTATGGCCATTTTATTACTTCATCGTGGTATTGTGGATGGTTTCTTGTCTTCTCCCCGTTCTTTGCAGGCAGATGATGAATCATTCTTGTTTATATGCTTAGTGTTAATTGTATTGTAGAAGTAAGAGTTCAGATTCCACATTTAAGGTGTTGTTACTAGGGACTGCATCCTGTTTATTCACTACTGGACAGAGGAAGTCACTCTAGAAAAGTTGCATATGCTATATCATAATATACCCAGAAAAGTGCAG